>JAKSZT010029748.1:1847461-1933993 GCA_026826555.1 Tolypeutes matacus | reverse complement strand
CCTGGAGCCTGGCTTCTGCCCGAGCAGCAGTGCAGGAGCCTCGGAAGAAAAAGCTGAAAAGCTTCTGGTGGCCCTGAAAGGCTCGAGGCCTCGCTTCTGCCACATTCTAGCGGTTAAGTAATCACTAACCCTGGCCCATGCTGAAGGGAGGGGAGTTAGACTTCCCTCTCGGCGGGGGAAGGAGCAAAGAATTTGTGGCCATATTAAATCTACCGCATTTTCTAACAACTGCAGTTTCTTGTCTCTGTCACTAATTCTTTCATATCCCTACGTCCCAGGACTTTTTTTAAAAGAAAATAAATTGAAGCAAAAGTAGAAATTCATTTATTCAGTATTTTGGGACCTTGCATTGTTTCCTTGCATGGTCTCTGAAGCTCCCACCCTTATATCCAAATTTGTACTAAGCCTCATAAATTATTCTTCTTAAATATTTTTGGATTCACTCCCACTCTCCATTTCGTTTTCCACCTCCCGAGTGTGAATCCTCTTTGCACCACTTAGCTTAACTTGGAGTGCATCACCTCCTTACCTGGTTCTCCTTCAACCCAACTAACCCGAGCAGGTTAGCTATCAGAAGACATGGACATGGCCTTTTAAAAGCCTCTGTTGTTTCCTTCTTTCTTTTTGCATTGTATCGTTTTAGTGCTTTTCTCCTTCCTTCCTTCCTTCCTTCCTTCCTCCCTCTCTCCCTTCCTTCCTTCCTTTTTTTTTTTTAGGAGGTACCGGAAATTGAACTCAGGACCTCGTACATGGGAAGCAGGTGTCAGCCATGGAGCTTCACCTCCCCATTTCTCCTTTCTTTGATTATTTTTTTCAAACCTACAGAAAAGTAAAGAGAGAACTATAAAAAGATCCCTTGCCCAGATTTAGCACACATCAACATTTTGTAATGCTTGTTTAATTCTTTTTAAAAGAATTAAAACATTAAAGTTAGGATTATATGCCCCTTGATCCCTCATCTCGTCCCATTTTCCATTTGCCCTCCCAGAGGGAACTACTGTTCTCAAGTTGGTTTGCGCATTCCCAGCTTTGCTTTAATATATTCAATTTTTATGTCTCTTTAATTTTACGTGGAAGGCACTACACTTCTGGAACATCTTCCCTGAGCCTCGTGTCCAGCAAATGGCACCCTGCTGTGGATATCAATCTATAACAAGTTTTCTCACTCTGCGTTGACAATTATTCCTGTTGAATCATATAGATCTAAAGCAACCGTTTAATTCTTGAATAATATTCCCATGTACAAATATACAGCAGATAAATTACTCGTTTTTCTCTTTGTGAACTGTTTGCACGATTACTAACGTTTTTAGATCTCCTTGTGCACATGTTTATGGTATATATAGTAAATGAAATTTCTGGGTCATATTCCAGTTTCCTAGATATTGCCAAATTGCTTTCCAAAGTAAGTGTAGCAAGTTATTTTCCTGCCAGCTACATGCATGAGCTCTAATTTCTCTACATCTCACAACGCTTGGTATTGTTAAACTCTTTAATTCCAGTCTAACAGGAGGGAAATAGAATCTTATTGCTGTTTTAATTTACATTTTCTGGTTAAGGTAAGGTTCAGAATCTTTTCATGTGTTCATTGACCATTCTGATTACCACTGCTGTGAATTGCCTGTTCATAGCCATTGCCCATTTTACTAGTGGGGTGCAGTGGTTTCTTATTGATTTGTAGAAGTTCTTCATATAGTCCAGATATTGTTGGTTAAATATACTCTTCTAGACTTTTACTTGTTTCTATTTTATGATTTCTTTTGTCAGAGGTTAAGATTTTAATAGAGTTAGATAACAATTCCTTCCAAAATTATAATGTTATATATTATTTTTATTTTTCGCTTTTGTTTGTTTATCCATTTATTTTTTGAGGTATTAGGCCCGGGATTGAACCTGGGACCTTGTATGTGGGAAGCCGGCGCTCAACCACTGAGCCACATCAGCTCCCCTGACTTGGTTTTTTCATTTGTTTGTTTGTTTTTTGTTTTGTTTTGTTTTGTTTCGTTTTGCTTTTAGGAGGCACCGGGGACTGAACCGGGACCTCCCATGTGGGAGGCAGGCACTCATCCACTTGACCCACATCCGCTCCCCTCCTTTATTTTTATTAGAGAAGGTGTAGGTTTACAGAAAAAAATCATGTAGAAAGTATGACTTGATGTCTTCAAGTTTCATCCATATTGTCTCAGGAACTTCATTCCTTTTTACAGCTGAATAATACTCCGTTACATGTATATATCACATTTTGCTTATCCATTCATCTGTTGATGGATACTTGGGTTGCTTCTATCTTTTGGAAATTGTGAATAATGCTGCTATGAACATTGACATGCAAATATCTGTTCGAGTCCCTGTTTTCAATTTTTGGGGTATATACCTAGCAGTGGGATTGCCAGGTCATATGAATGCTGTACATTCTGAGGAATTGCCAAACTGTCTTACACAGTGACTAAACCATTTTTTTATTCCCATCAGCCATGAACAAGTGTTCCGAATTCTCTACATCCTTTCCAACACTTATTTTCCATATTTTTAATAGTAGCCATTCTAGTGGGTGGGAAATGGTATCTAATTGTGGTTTTGATTTGCATTTCCCTAATGGCAAATGATGTGGAGCATCTCATCTTTTCATGTACTTATTGGCCATTTGTATATCTTCTTTGGAGAAATATCTATTCAAGTCTTTTACCCTTTTGTTAATTGGTTTGTTTGTCTTTTTGTTGTTGAGTTGTAGGATTTCCCTCTATATTCTGGATAGTAAACCCTTACCAGCTTTGGGGTATCCAAATATTTTATCTCATTCTGTATGTGTCTTTTTTTCACTTTCATGATGAAGTCCTTTGCACAAAAGTTTTTAATTTTGGTGAAGTCACAATTATCTATCTTTTCTTTTGTTGCTTATGCTTTTTGTGTAATCTAGGAATCCAATGCTTAATACAAGAACCTGGAGATATTTCCCTATGTTTTCATCTAAGAGTTTTTTAGTTTTGCTTCTAATATTTAGGTCTTTGATCCGTTTTGAGTTGATTTTTATATATGGTGTGCGGTAGTGCTCTGCCTTCACTCTTTTACATATGGATGCCGAGCTTTCCCAGCACTATTTTTTGAAGACACTATTCTTTTCCAATTGAGTGGACTTGGCCTCCTTGTTAAAATCAATTGGCTGTAGAAGTCAATTTGATTCCACTGGTCTATATACCTCTCCTTGTGTCGGTACTATGCTGTTTTGATTACTTTGTAATAAATTTTAAAATTGGGAAGCGTCAGTCCTCCAACTTCATTCTTCATTTTCAGGATGGCTTTAGCTATTTGGGGCCCCTTATACTTCCAATAAATTTGATGATTGGCTTTTCCATTTTTGCAAAGAAAGCTATAGGAATTTTTATTGTGATTGTATTGAATCTGTGCGTCACTTTGGGTGGAAATGACATCTTAACAGTATTTATTCTTCTAATCCACAAACACAGAAGGTCCTTCCATTTATCTAGATCTTCTTTGATTTCTTTTAGTAATGTTTTATGGTTTTCTGTGTACAAGTCCCTTACATCCTTAGCTAATTTTATTCCTGGATATTTGATTCTTTTATTTGCTATTGTAAATGGAATTTTATCTTGATTTCCTCCTCAGATTGTTCATTACCAATGTACAGAAACACTACTGATTTTGCATGTTGATCTTGTACCCTACCACTTTTCTGAATTCGTTTATTAGTTCTAGCAGCTTTCTTGTGGATTTTTCAAGAGTTTCTCTATATAGGACTATTTCATCTGCAAACAAGGAAAGTTTTACTTCTTCCTGTACAATCTGGATGCCTTTTATCTCTTTTCCTTGCTGAATTGCTCTGGCTAGAACTTTCAATACAATGTTGAATAACAGTGGTCACAGTGGGTATCCTTGCCTTGTTCCTGATCTTAGAGGGAAAGCTTTCAGCCTTTGACCATTGAATAATGGTGGGTTTTTCATATATGCCCTTTATTATGTTGAGGAAGTTTCCTTGTATTCCTAGTTTTCTCAGTGTTTTTATCTATAAGCGGTGCTGGATTTTGTCAAATGCCTCTTCTGCATCAATTGAGAGGATCATGTGTTTTTTTCCCTATTGTTTTATGAATGTGGTGCATTACATTGATTGTTTTTCTTATGTTGAACCACTTTTGCATTCCTAGGATAAAACCCACTTGATCATGGTGTGTAATTCTTTTAATGTGCTATTAGATTCAATTTGCTAATATTTTGAGTATTTTGCATCTGTATTCATGAGGGAGATTGGTCTGTAATTTTCTTTTCTTGTGATGTCTTTAAATGACCTTAGTATTAGATTGATGATGACCTGATAGGATGAGGATGTGTTCCCTCCTCTTGGAGTTTTTGCAAAAGTGTGTGCAAGATAAGCATTACTTTTTCTTTAAACGCTTGATAGAATTCTGCAGAGAAACCATCTGGTGTAGGAATTTTCTTTTGGGGGGAGGTTTTTGATTACTGATTGAATCTCTTTACTTGTTATTCATCTGATTAGATCATCTATATATTCTTTTTTTTTTAAAACAAATCAATTTTATTGATACATATTAATAAAACATAACCCAAAGTGTGCAATCATATAGTTGTGCATTCAACACTTTGATCACTTTTAGAGCATTTTCATTATTCCAGTAATAATAATAAACAAATAACAAACAAACAAAGAAAAACTCATCACTTTTCAATCTCTCTATGCTTCCTCTGCAATTCTGTTTCTGACTCTCTAGTTTATTTGTATTTATATTTTGTAAAAGCAGTCATATATGCAATCTCTCATAATGGTATATATTTTTTAATTTTAAAAGATGCTTAGATTACATAAAGCTTACACAAAAATTACAGGGATTCCCATGTTCCCCACCTTCCACTCCTCCCACAACCTCCCACATAAACATCCTTCATTAGTGTGGCTCATCACCTGCAATGGATATACACATCCTGGGGCTTTGCCACTGAGCATGGACCACAGTTCACATTGTAGACCCCACTCTCTCCCACTCAGTTCTGCATGGTGTATGCTGACGTAAAATGGCCTATATCTGTTGTTGTAATGTCACTCAGGACAATTCCCAAATCCCAAAAAAGCACCTGTGTTACAACTGCTTTTCCCTTCTCTGCCCCCAAATCATCTATATGTTCTTGAGTCAGGGTTCTAAAGAAGATAGCTCTGCCAGTTTTTCCAGTTGTACAAGGATTCTGTGGGAACAGCACCCTGCAATGCCTGGAATGTCTTGCACCACAATCTTGGTCTACCAGAAGTCCCTCCTCCCCACTCATATATTTTATCTCCATTTCTCTTTGCTCCTGTCTGGGTGACTAATTCTTATTTTTTAAACCTCTGTATAAAACAGTGTTTAACCAGTCTGTTCATTAAATGTTTACTTTCAGAATATATTTTTGATGTGTAGCCATTTCAGTGGTTGTTTTTCAAATTCACATTATGTTCTTCAGTTATTTTCTTATGGTATCTATACTTTCTATTACCTCTATAAGCATCTTTAACATACTAATTTTAAGGCTTTTTCAGATATTTTTATTACTTATGTTCTTGTATGCCACATCGCCTTTTTGTGGAATCTTCTACTTCTCCTTTATAGTGGTTTATTTGTTTTCATAGTTTGTAATTTTTGCTCTGATCTCATCTAAATTAGTTATATCTATGTGTGTGAGAGATCCCTATTGTCTTAGTTTGCCACAGGGCTGCCAATGCAAAGTACCAGAAATGTGTTGGCTCTTATAAAGGGGATTTATTTGGGGTAAAAGCTGACAATTCTGAGGCCGTGAAATGTGCATATCAAGGCGTCATCAGAGATGCTTTCTCCCCAAAGTCAGCTGCTGTTGATCCTGGTGTCCTGCCATGTGGCAATCAGGCATATGGCGGAGCTCATCTGCTCAGCCTTGAGCTGCTCCCTGGGCCCTGCCCCTCGGGGGCCTCTTCCCGGGCCTCTGTGCTCTGCTGGTTCCGACTCCAGGAACTCTCTCAGCCCTCGGGACTTCTCTGTTTTCCTGCAGTCCTCTCTCTCACATGGCAGAATCAAATATGGCAGCCTCCCCTCTCGCCGTGTCTCTCTCTGTGTCTTGGTTTACATACGACCCAGCAAGAGGGTGGAGACTCAGCCTGAGTCTCGCCTCACTGACTAGTCCAATCAAAAGGGACTCGCACCCACTGGAATGGGCTAGTTAAAAAACATATTTTTTTTTTCTTTTGGAAAATAAAATAACTTCAAACTGTCACACCTATGTGCTTAAAATTATGGAAGTGCCTCTAACAAGTAGTTTGCCTCTGCAGCAGCCTTGGGATTTCAGTGGCTGAGATCAGCTTTTACATTAAGCCCTCAGTTTGGAGATCCTGTACCAGGTGGATTTTGTTTATTCAAGGCCCACACCTACCTTCACCTGTCTTTAGTTTCTTTCATTACATAGATATCGATATCTATCTCTATATCATCTATATCTAGAGAGAGAGAGTTCTGAGTGATGCAGATGCCACCTTCCAGTGCAACACTGTGATAAATTCTTGGGACTCTGATGTCAGACTATGTGGGTTCAAATCCCATTTGAACTAATTCTTCACTAGTTCTCTAACCTCTCTGAGCCTCGATTCTTTTCATCTGAATTGCTATGAATGCTAATTGGTAGCTGGCACACAGGAAGAGTTTGCAGACTCATGGTAGCCATTTCTCTGGCCAGCGGGCTGAGTACTTCTATTTTTTATTTTAGAAGGGGATGCTCTTTGTTGACTTCAGCCCTGTATAAAACTTCTCCACTTGTCAGTAGACAGGATGATTTCTGCTCACGGATCTTCACCAGCCTCTTTCCCACTTTCCTTTGCATGCAACCAAATTCTCTTTGTCAAAGTCAATATCAAGTCTCATCTTCTCAAGTCCTTATTTCTTGACATTACACTCAGCTTATATCTTTTTTGTCTACTCATCCATCATCTATCCATTCATTTGCTTGTTCATTCAAGTCCCACAGTGGGACAGGCACTATTCCAGAAACTGAGGTTCAACCCCAAAAAGACAAGTCCCTGCCCTCATAACATGCACATTTTTGTGTGTGAGGAGACACTATAAACAGGAAACAAATATTACCAAAACAGTTTCTCAGATGAAGTCAAGTTCTCTGAAGAGAAATAATGCAGGTTAGGGTGCTGGACAGTGATGGGTATGTAAGGGGAAATTATTTTCAGTAGGGTGCTAACCAGAAGTCTCTTTAAGGATGCCCTGATATTGGAGCAGAAAGCAAAGAAAGGAAGCAGAAATGCAAAGTCCCTGAGGTAGAACAAGCTTGTCCTGTTCAAGGAAAAGCAAGATCAGTGAAGCTGGCATGGTGTGGTGAAGGAGCAGAGAATGAGGAGATGAAGTTAGAGAATCAGAAGCCTTTGGTTGTATGGTAAGGACTGTCCCACTAGTTTGATAGGATCTCATTGTGAGTTTAAAATAAAGTACTGTAGAATAAACTGTAGGTAGGCAAGAGTGGAAGCAGGTTATCCAATTAGGAAGATTTTGCTAAATTTCAGGTGAGATGATGGTGTCTTAGATTAGGGCAGAAATAAAAAAGGTGTTGGGAAATTACTGGATCTGATATATATGTATGTATGTATATATATGTTTAAATAAAACCAACAGTATTTGCTCAGGGGGTTGAGAAGAAGAGAGGAATCCTGTTTCTAGCCTGGGCAACTTTGTGAGTGGTGACACAATTTACTGAGATGGTAGCTATAGTCAACAATATGTAATTTCACGGCTAATTGTTCTTTTTAATTATTTCCTGTATCTGTTACAGCTCACCGGTTAGGTTGTGGATCTCCTACTTCCTTTAACATGGGCAAGGTCTGTTGAGGGCACTGCATTCACACTTGATTCATTAATTCCTCCTACCTCCGTCAGTTAATAGCCGTGTGACTGGCTCAGCCTATAACGATGCCCTTTGGGCTGTTGAGAGGATTAGGTGTAGCTCTTAGAAGAATGCCCTGCCCAGGACGTGCTCGGAAGCATCAGCTCATCTACACTACCCACTGCAGTGAGCTCTCCCCTTCCGTACCCAGATCTCATGAGGATGCTTATCTTTGTTTGCTCAACCTGTGGACAAGACACCTAATCCTTGAGCTGACAGAGAAAATCTGCTCTTTGTCTTTCTGGGGTTCATTTTGCTTTTGCAAGCCTGAGTTTTGGGACGTCAACCATTAGTAGACATTTGTTGAGTGTCTGCTTTGGGCTTAACTGCGGGGCCGAGGAGGACCAGTTAGATCTAGTTCCTCCTTCCACCACACTAAGCCGTGCATGCTTTTGATTTAGCGGCATGGAATAAATATTTTACCAGTGACCTAACCTTTCATTACCTCCCTGGTTCTCCTGAGTATTGCTGGAAGGATTTCAGCCTAGCTGACGTCATTGTTGGCGCTCGTGAATCGTGTCAGTGTGGCTGTGCTCTGGTCGCTTTAGCCAAATGCAGAAAAACAGCAACTTAGAGCCAAGGAGCCTCTGCTGAGACTTAATGGGGCCAGCTGTCAATGGTAGACACAGCAGCTGCTACTCGTTCATTGAGAAAGAGGACAGCTTAAAGAGACAATTTCTAGTAAAAATAATGACAAACGTAAATTATCTGGTACATTCCAACATGTTAGGTAAAATCCCTTCATCTGCAGTGAAAGGGAAAGCACTCGGGCTTTGCATCAAGAAAAGCAAGGATATATAGTGGAAGGGGCACTGGACTCGGAAGGCCAGGCTGGCTGCGACCTGGGGACTGTTAACCCTCAGACGTTGCCTTCGTAAATGGGATAATAAGTCCTACCTACCACATGGAGGTCTACCAGGATCCAGGGTGATACTGGCTATGAAAGGGCCTGGAAAGCTCCAAAATGCTAATATAAGTCTATCCAAATGGTAAGGTTAGGAAATGTGGGGGAAATGCTCTAGGAGAGGAGGTAGATCTAGCTCCCTTCCATGCTATCCCTCAGCTGGTGCCTGTCTAGATGCGTCTGCTCACAAGCTGTCCCATTGAGGAGATGGCAATGACAAATATAGACACAGTGATACCCACTGCAGAGCCGATGGTATGCTTCTTTCCATATGTCCTTCACTTAACCCCCCCAAAAACTCCTTGAAGCAGACATGGGAGCTAACACCATTTTATAGATGAGAATACAGGTTCAAAGGGATTAATTACTTTTTAACCGGGCAGTTGATGCCAGAACCTCGACGTTTGCCCACACGGCCAGCAGCCTGGCAGCTGGACCTGTGTGTCTGAGCGTGACTGCAGGGCTGCAGGTGGCCAAGTCGTCGCCAGGGGCGTGATGCCCGCCGTGTTCCAGGCATCTGTCCCACTCACCCTATGCCCTCCCTACACTGCCCTCACCCTTACTGCCTGTCGCTGCTACTTCACGCCTCTGCCACCACGAGTGTTGGAGTGGCACTGGTTTGGGTGATACTTGCTGCCTAGTGAATAAATTCAGAAATGTATATTGGATCAGACACAGTAGTAAATAAAAGTCATTTAACAGAAAAAAGTGGACAGATACATCTGTAGGGAAGCCATCCGTCTGCACTGTCATTTAGGTGCCCAGGCTGAGTGCCCCAGCCATCTCCAGCATTTGTCCTTGAGGGAGCCTCCTTTCCGGCAGTCAGGGGGGAAGGAGACGGAGGGGCACCCCGTGGCGGGCTTCAGGGGCAGGCGGGAAGGGCTGAGAGCACATGCTCATGTCCATCCTTCAGCCACTGCAGGTGGGGCTGGGAAATGTAGCCCCAGCTGGGCAGCTGCGTCTCGGACAACTCTGCAATTCAGAAGGGTAAGCAGCTGGAGGTGTCTGCCACAGAGACCACGGGAACTTGTAGGTGGCTTTTCTTCAAATTTTATTCCTTTGATTCCTTTAACTGGGTCCTGCAGGATGCCATGAGGAGTTTTGCACTCAGGTTAAAACATGCTCTTTACTTCCCTGTTTCCTGCCCCAGTATTACAAAATTTATCACACATGACAGTCTCAGGGGCACAAATTTATCCTTTTAACTGGTCCAAACATTCTCTCAACATTTCAGTGGACTCTTGGATTAACTGCCTGATTTTTTTTTTCTTTCCTTTTGCTGTATTGAATTAATCAAAAATTATTTTTGGTTCATCTTTTTTATACATTTATTGGGACTCAGATACACAGAATTAGCTTAATCCTAATCCTTAGTTCATCACACAGTTTATCCTCTTAACCTTGCAAGACATTCTATTTATTTGTTTATTTATTAATAATGTAAGAAACATCCATCGACTTCCCACCCATATGAAAACTAGAACATCAACAATGACGTTGCAGGATGGTGCAGACACTGTGGAGGACTGTCTGGCAGTTCCTAAAGAAGCTGAATACGGACTTGCCACGTGACCCTGCAATACCACACTACTGGGTATATACCCAGAAGAACTGAGAGCAGTGACACGAACAGACATCTGCACACCGATGTTCATAGCCACATTCTTCACCATTGCCAAAAGTTGGAAACAACCCAGGTGTCCATCAGCAGACGAATGGATAAACAAACTGTGGTCTATTCACACGATGGAATATTATGCAGCTGTAAGAAGAAATGAAGTCATAAAGCATATGACAACATGGATGAACCTGGAGGACATTATGTTGAGTGAAGCAAGCCAGGCACAAAAGAACAAATAGTGTATGATTGCACTATTGTGATCTAAAAATATTGTGTAACATATTAAAAAAAAAAAAAAAACATCTCTACAATGAGTTCCTCTGTCCCCTTGCTTTGCACATCCTGTATTAACATAATCCTGAGTCTTGCATTTATTATTCCATTGATTTTTAAAATGTGGATTTATCACATTTATATTCCTTTAAAAGTATATAATTTGATTTTAGTTGTTTCTAATGCTATAAAAATGGTGTCATTTTGTATGTAATTTTCTGGGATTTAATTTTGCACTCATATTGCTAAGATTCATATTTTTTTCACTTAGCTGTAGTTAATTTGATTGGTGTATAGCATTCCTTTGTATGATTAGGCTACATTTATTCATTTTCCTGTCATTAACAACTTTTGGGGTTTCCAGGTTTGTGTGGTATTTTGTCAAATGCCTTTTCTGTGTCAGTCGAGATGATCACGTAGTTTTCTTTCCTTCAGTTTATGAGTGTGGTACATTACACTGATTTTCTTGTGTTGAACCACCCTTGCATAAATGGGATAAAGCCCACTTGATCGTGATGTGTAATTTTTTAATGTGCTTTTGGATTTGATTAGTAAGTATTTTGTGGAGGATTTCTGCATCTACATGCATTAGAGAAATCGTCCTGTAATTCTCCTTTGTCATAGCGCTTTATCTGGCTTTGGTATTTAGGTGATGGTGGCTTCATAGAATGAGTTTGGTAGAGTCCCTCCTGTTCAGTTTTTTGGATGAGTTTGGGCAAGACTGGTATTAAACCTTCTTTGAATGCTTGGTAGAGCTCACCTGTGAAGCCATCTGGTCCTGGGCTTTTCATTCTGGGAGGTTTTTGGTTACTGTTTCAATCTCTTTTCTTGTGATCAGTTTGTTGAGGTCCACTATTTCTTCCAAGGTGAGTGAAGTTTGTCTGTGTGTTTCGAGGAATTTGTCCATCTTGTTCACATCGTCTCGTTTTTTGGCTTACAATTGTTCTTATCTCTTTTATCTCTGTGGGGTCAGTGGTACTGTGCCCCCTCTCATTTATTTATTTATTTATTTATTTATTTATTTATTTATTTATTTATTTATTTTTATTTTTTAGGTACTCGGGGCCGGGAATTGAACCTGAGGCCTCATATGAGGGAGGCCAGCGCTCAACCACTGAGCCACATTGGCTTCCCTGAGTTTGTTTTATCGTGGTTTTTTTTTGCTTGTTGTTTGTTTTTGTTTTTTCAGGAGGCACCAGGGACTGAACATGGGACCTCCCATGTGGGAGGCGGGTGCTCAACTATTTGAGCCACATCCACTCCCCTCTCATTTCCGATTTTACTTATTTTCATCTTCTCTCTTTTTTTCCTTATCAGTCTAGCTAAGTGTTTGATTTTGTTGATGTTCTCAAAGTACCAACTTTTGGTTTTGTTGATTCTCTCTCTTGCTATTTTTTGTTCTCAATTTCATTTATTTTCTGCTCTAATCTTTATTTCTCCCCTTTGGCTGGCTTTGGGAGTAGTTTGCTGTTCTTTTTCTAGTTCCTCCAGGTATGCAGTTAGTCCTTTGATTTTTGTGAATTTTCCCCCTTTCCACCTGTTATTGGTTTCCAGCTTCATTCCATCATGAGCAGAGAAAGTGCTTTGCATAATTTCGATTTTTAAAAAATTTATTGAGACCTGTATTGTGAATCAACATCTATAGTTGGTTATAGTTAGTCTACCCTGGAGAAAGCTCCATGAGAACTTGAGAAGAATGTACAGTCTGTTATTTTGGGTTGTACTGTTTTATATATGTCCGTCAGGTCTAGTTAATTTACTGTATTATTTAAACTGTTTCCTTATTGGCTCAGAAAAGACATTTGCCAAATCAGCATCATTTCTTGATTAAAAACACTTAGAAAACTAGGAATAGAAGGAAATTTCCGCAACATGATATAGGGCATATGTGAAAAAAACGGGTGGAAAAAGGGAAAATTCACAGATATATGGAGATTAAACAACACAAATAATCAGTGAGTCAAAGAAGAAATTGCAAGGGAGATTAGTAAATATCTGGAGATGAATGGAAATGAGAACAGAACATATCAGAACCTATGGGATGCAGGGAAGGCAGTGCTGAGAGGGAATTTTATAGCCCTCAATGCTCACATTAAAAAAGAAGGAAGTTGTAATCTAAAGCCTCTTTTAAAATAAAGAAAAAAATAGTAGCCATAAAAAAAGAAGAGTTAAAATCAAAGACCTAAGTGCATAACTGGAGGAAAGTTTTCTGCCATTATTTCTTTGGATATTTCTTTTTCCCCTTTTCCTCTTTCTTCTCCTTCTCAGATTCCATTAATGCATATATTGGTATACTTGATGGTGTCTCACAGGTCTCTTAGTCTCTGTTCACTTTTTTCCATTCTTTATTTCTACTCCTCAGCCTGAATAATTTCAATTGTCTTGTATTCTAGTTCTCTGATTATTTCTTCTGCCCAATCCTTTCTGCTGTTTAAACTCTCTTGGGAATTTTTCATTTCAGTTATTGTTGTCTTCAACTCTAATATTTAGAATTCTGATTGGATCCTTTTTAAATTTTCTGTCTTTCTTATTGAGATTCTCATTTTTTTAAAAAATTCGTTTTCCCAATATCCTTTAGTTCTTTTTCTGTGTTTTCCTTTATCTCCTTAGGCATATTGAGGATTTTTTAAACTCTTTGGCTAGTATGTCCAAAGGCTGGTCTTTTTCATTGATGCTGTCTAGATTTTTATCTTGTTTCTTTGGATGGGCCATCATTACCTGCTTTTTGTTTATCTTTTATACGCTGTGCATTTTAATATTTTAAAGTGTTAGCTCTGGGATTTAATCCCTGAGCTGGCTGTTCCTTAAGGTTGTATCCAACTGGTGATAAAACAGCGATTTCTTTGTGTGCCAGGAGCTAACAAAAACAAACAAACCCATGCAAAAAACATCTTTCAGTATTTGCATTTTGGGTCTGTGTTCCTTAGGGGCTCCCTTCTGAGTTTAGTTCTCCTACCAAGAAGATCGGTCCAAGGTGAATGCAAAAGCACCGGTCCCTGGCTATCTTCTCTCGGTCTGTGTCTTGATCTGGGTTTGTGCTCACAGGGGCTTTAGGAATTACCTCTTTCTCAGGGCTCTGGATGCCACCTCTACTCCCTGTGAAATAGGCTTTCTCCCCCTCCCAGCTGCTCTATGCGTGGCCGAGGCCACTTTTACTTAATAGCTTCTTACACTGTGGTAACTGTCTGCAGGGCAAGTTCTGGGAGGGTGAGCCAGAGATGAGTTCCCCAGTTCAGGCTTTTACCCCACAGATGGGCACCTATATGCAAGCACCGCAATATGTGCCTGTTTCTGCTTCCAGAACAGGGCCAGGAACCCACAAAGGGAGCCAGGCTCATTCCACACTGCACCAAGGAGGGAGCAGGGGAGGGGCCAGCGAGAGCACCACACGCCTCCCCCACTTGTTTAAAGCTGCCTTTTCTTGGTTAGGCACCACCCAGCTACTGCAATCCTCTAACTAATTCTTGGAGTCTTGAAGAAGATGCTCTGCCAGTTTTTGCCAGTAGTTCAGAGATTCTGTGGGGGCACAGTCTCCTGGAGCATCTTACACTGCCATCCTCGTCAACCGGAAGCCCTTCCTACCATTTAGGTTGCTTTTTTCTTGATTTGGTACTTGCTCAGTTACTGTAATCCTGTAACTGTTTTCCAGAGTTTTGAAGAAGATGGATCTACCTGTTTTTGCTAGTTGTTCAAAGATTCTGTAAGCGAATGGAACCCTGGAGTATCTCACACCATCATCTAGTCAGACAAAAGCCTGTTTTTAATGATTTTTCTGTAGATGGAGACAATCTTGTCACTTGCAGACAATGACGATTTTACGGCTTTAATCTCTTTTTTGTGTTAGGGCATTGCTAGAACCTCCCACACAATGTTGAGTACAGGAGTGAGAGCAGGTCACCTATTCTTGTTCCTCTTTTTAAAAGGAATGCTTCTAATATTGTCCTACTAGAATGAGATATATATAGAGAGAGCTGATTTTTAAAATATATCCTTAATCAGGTTAATTTTCTAAGACTTTTTTCCTAATCGTGAAAAGACATGTATCTCTTTCTTAGGAGGTGATATTTATAGTTTCTCCTTTAATCTGTTGTGATGAGTTATATTTATTTTCTAATGTTTTCTAATTTTAAAACATCCTTGAATTCCTGAGATAAACCCAAGTTGATAGTAATTTATTTTTTATCTCCTGTGGTAGTTGATTTACTAATATTTTGTTTAGAATTTTTATAAATATTGTTGAAGAAAATTGGCCTTTTTTTCATCATACTGTCCTTGTCTGATTTGCATATCCAGATTATACTGGCCTCATGAAATTAAGTGGCTACTCCTCTTTTTCTGTTCTCTGCAAGAGTTTGTACAGATTCAGATCATCTGTTTCTTGAAAGTCTAGTTGAACTTACCAGTAAAACCACCTAGGCCTGGTGTTTTCTTTCTGTAAAGATTTTAAACTATCCCTTTAATCTCTTTAAGATCTTTGCCTCATCTATAGTTATATCTCCTTTTTTGTTCACACAATTATTTCTATCCTCTTTTTTTTTTTTATCAGTCTATTCTGAGGTTTGTCTTTATAAGTTTAATCGTTTTCTTTAGTTTATCTTTGTTTTCTAGTTCATTGATTTCTGCTCTTATTTTTAGTATGTTTCTTTTTTTTAATTCTGTTCTTTTTCTAATTTCTAGGTGTGACACTTAGTTCTTGGTGTGCTCCCCTCTTGAAATTAGTCCTCTTCAGCTCACGTGGTTGTGTCCTGAGGATGCCAGCAGAGGCCAGTGGCCAAGCCACGGCCCTGCCACAGAGGGCCTGCCACAGGCGGTGGCCTGGGGACTGTTTCAAAGCACGCTCAATATTTCGCAGTTCTCTTGTCTTGATCGTTCACATTTTCTTTCCTTAAGCTGTATTTTTTTAGATCTAAGAACTGTTAAATTATGGAGTTGCTCAGACTTGGAGGTAATACCGCCCCTTGTGTTTCAGATTAGGAACCTAGGGAAGCGGGCTGGTTTTGTCCTAAACTACAGTTTAGGGTGGAGTGGAGGCCAGTTCCTGAAACCTTAGAGCCCGGGCTCTTTCCGCTGAGCCAGGATCCTCCCCCACATTTTGCAAAGTGGCAAGGTCACCAGGATGACCTTGTTCAAATATCACCAATATTTATATCTCTTCTGGTGGTTCCAGAAGATGCAATTGGAGGGAAAGTGTGGTCGACAGTAAAGCTATGCGATTTGCTTGTCCTGTGAGTGCTTGGATATTTTGATTTCCTTGTCTTCATGATTCAGTGACGTTTATTTGTGCCTATTCTGTACCAGGGATTTATTCTGCAGCACTTTAACGGGAATTTTAAGTCTCATTTTGAATATTTTTCTTTATGTATTTTGACTTCTGGAAACTAGACTGGCTTGATAAAAAGAAATGACAAAAAGATCGGGGCTTACACAAACAACCATTTATCTTGAACTTTGTGACAAAGACGATGTTTCTTACAGTGAAAGAGCTGATAATATTCTTGTTAGAAGAAAAATAGAGTCAATATTTAGAAATGATATATTCTTCATGCCTCATCTTAAAGGAAAGAGATGACATTTATCTTAATTCTTATGAATTCTCTTTGTATCCCTTCTTGGCCCTTGATATTTTTTTCAAAGACACATCCTGGATGAGGAATTGCGTCGTATGGGCCAGAAGCCCGCCTGAGTCACTGGTTTTGAGCCTCCAGAGAGGGGTTACACAAGTTATAAACATTCTGGTTTGGAAGCCAACAGTTGGATTACTGTGCTGCTTCTGCAGCTGTATTTAAATCAGAAACATTCTACCTTCTCACAGAAAGTTTACAAAGATCCAGATTTTTAAAAATTATAGCAGATAACTTACAAAAGAGGTTTATTAGCCTCAGTTTTGCTCATCCATTCCAGAATGAATGGAGTGCAACAAAATCCATGTTGAAGTGGACTGTATCTCTCGAGAACGTTTCTGTAATGGGAGCTCTCGCTGTGGCTATATTAAAATGGAGTGCCCCGTGAACTTAAACTTCACGTTAACTAATTCATTGACCCCTCATGTCTTCAGGTGCTCAGATATTTTTCAAATTTAGGTATGAAAATCCTGGTTCTATCTGATAGCAGAACAACATACCGATTACAGGCCCTTCTCCCTGCCTCCCAAGCTTGAATTTGGAGGTTTAGTCCCATCTGCACTCCAGCGCTGTCCTTCCCCTCCCAGCACACATACACAGCAGGGGGCTTACAGGCTGCGAGGAAATTCTCTGAGAAGTTTAACTTTTAATAGACCACCTGTCTAGGGAAATTTCCAGGTGCCACATCCTGCTCTGGGACTGCTGTGGCCTTCCCACTTCTTGCTGCCCTAGGCAGGTGATTAGCACCTGCAGCACCTTGACTGCTGACACCTCTGTCCAGGTGTGTGTTTGTTGTTGTTGTTGTTTTACTTTATTTTGTACATTTAATAATTGAAAATATAAACAATTAAAAACTAAAAAGTAAATAGATGAATAAATATAGACATTTCTTAATTAAATGTGCTGGATACATATAAAAAATTTTTGAATCAAACAATATGTTACACAATATATTTGGTTCATGATAACACAATCATACAGTATTTGTCCTTTTGTGTCTGGCTTGCTTCACTCAACATAATGTCCTCCAGGTTCATCCACGTTGCCATATGCTTCACGACCTCATTTCTTCTTACAGCTGCGTAATAGTCCATCGTGTGAAAGTGTCCAGGTGTTTAACACTTTCAGCTCTGCTTCCTTCCACCTTGACTGCTGAAACCTCTGACACTGATCCTGGAGACTCTTCTTGTAGCATCTTGTCTTTTATTCTCATAACTCCTAAATACCATCTTATTTATCTAAGTCACAATATGAACAGAAAAGAAGACAATAGTGTAAAGTCCTGGTTTTAAAAAGAAAAAATAAAAAGCAAAGAGAATATCTCCTAGTACTAGGAGAAAAAAACGTGGAATGAAGAAACTAGGAGACACTTTTTGTGCTCATAGTATTGAGTTTGGGAGGCTGAGAAACTGACTGCTTAGAAGGGCAGGTTTCAGAGTCAGACAGATGCGGATTCTCATCCCAACTGTGTGACTCAAGTGTAACCTTGAGTCAGTTTCTTCCCCATTTTTAAATATGTTTCCTTATCTGTAAAATAGGAAGAATAATTTTGCCTGTTTTTTCAAACAGTAGAAAAGACATAAAGCTGCTAGCACAGGGCTTGGCACATGGTAAAGTCTCAACAAATGGTAGAATTTAATATTTATTGTTATATACATGAAGAGAAAATTTATACATTTGGTATGACTTGGTTCTCACTTTGAGAAAACCATTTTGGGGTTAGAGTTCCTCTAAAGTAAAAGGGCTAGACTAAAAATAACCTCAAGAATGCACTGATTTCCATTGGAATAGGATTGCTAAATTGACTTACAGCCTGAAAAGTTGTTTGTATCATCTGGGCTTCTTATGAGCGAACAGAACAGAGTCCCAAATTCCAAAATGTCAGAGGGAGGATGAAGTAGGTGAGAAAATAGTCTGGAATTTCTCATGGCAAATGTCCCTTTTCTGTAGGGGTCAAATATTAAAAACCCAGGAGCTGTCCCAATATGGAGTGAGACGCCATATATGATGCAAAAATATCTTGAGGTCGGAATTAGGACACACACAGGCTGGTTTACCAATATTGGTCGATTCATTTCTATTCAGTGGGTGAATGAGTGAATGAGTGAGCCCAACAAGCTTCATTAAACTATTTAATATCTTATTTCATTCCATGCAATGAATGTGTGAAAAAGACTTTAGGCCATGCTTCAGAACTGGAAAACCCTCACTCTTGCAATTCTAAGTAGTTGGAAGCCACATGGCTCAAAACGAGTCCTTCTGAGGAGCAGGACATCATATAGAATACGGAAGGTGCTTCTTTCTTATGTCTTCTCTCAAGTGTAAGTGTAAAGGGAAATGGGGACCCTGTTTTTTTTTTCATATCAGACGGGCAATGTGCCGATGCTGTAACAAAGTTTGAGGGAGGCACATCTCACACAAGTGCGTGAATACCCACTCGTCATGCTTACAAACCACAAAAGGATCTACCTTTTTAATTAGATATGAAGAAAGGGAAAAAACAGGGAATTTTGAACACATCTAAAAATACTGCTTAAAGGTAAAACATGCCTACGTTTTTATGATAGATTAAGAAACGGGTCTTAGACTGTGTCCCAACCGTGAACTCTGAGTTGTCTTGGCAATGAGTAGAGAGTGATACTCGGGGGCGAGGGAAATCATAATAGGAGCACATGTTATTGTTGGAACCAGAACGCATCTGGCTGCCTCTCCTGATTATCCAAAACCTCATGTTTCTGTGGGGACTGGGGACCAGGAGAAGCTCTGATGAGTCTGTAAATGTTGACGGTTCATTTTTCTGTCACTTCACAGATTAGGTCAGAAAATCTCAAAAATTTCTCATCCCCTGTTGCTTCCTTTATTATACAATTCTGTGTACTCTTCTTTGTGTGTCTTGATTCTCAATTAACCAGAACAATTTTAGATGTTTATATTTTTGCCTTTTCAGATTTCAAGTTGGAGATTCTTCAGATCATAATATGAAAATGCTGCTGATTTTGTTCTTCATAATAATTTGTTCTCATGTTTCGGCGAATCAGGATTCTGGTAAGGGAAAAAATGAGAGAATTCTTTTCCTTAACTTTCATTGAGGGAAATAGATAATATATGAGTTTAACTTTAAAATTAAGAGTTTTGTTTTGTTTTTTGTAGTGGTGAGGATGGGTTGGTAGTTCAACTTCTCTTTAATGCCACCTGTGTCCTTTGGAAGGTCACTTGTTTCTGACTGTTATTCCTTAATAACAGTGGACAGATAAGGAAGCCCTAGTTTTGTCCACAGTTTCAACTCTTTTGGGTTTTCTGGGAGGTTGCATGAAAGTCTATCTGTTAATATTAGGTTCAGGCCTGGATAATTTGGAATGTATCTTCTTAATTCATTTGTGCCAAAAGGTTGTCCTGGTTAAATGCCCAGATTTTGCTCCAGTTTGAACTGTTTGTTTATTGCAAAGGGCATCTTTTTACCCTGGAGAGAAAGTTCCATAGCTACTTTCTACTGTCCGTCAGCTTTCCATGTTCAGTGGAATTAAAGCCAAAATACTGGCCCACCCTTCACACCTTTACCACCTCTTAATTATCAGTTCCTGTACTGTCAATTCACATCCAGGGCCACCCACATTGGCTTTTACCATTTCCTCAAGGGCTCCAATCGTGGCAAACAGTTTTCTAAAGAGATAAACTAGACTTTGCCTTGAAAACTCTTCCTTTGATGTCTCACTGGACCTATGGTAAGCTTTTTAAAGAAAGGCTGTGCCTTTCCCCAATTATTTCATGGTCCAGAGACATAGAGATGGGCCTAGGAGTACCCGAGTCCACATCGTGTTCCAGGTACCTTTTTCCTTTTATTATTGTTTATTGTTCCTCTTATTAAGGAACAGAAGGGTCACTGCTTGTCACAAGTCAAGATGTCCTGGGAAGGGTGTGCCTGACAGTCCACTAGGGTTCCATCCTCTTGGAGAAAGTGTTGATTCACCCCCTCTTATTTCTTCCCCTGACGTGCTACTGCTGTATAATTAGCATAGAAATCTCAAACTGTTTGGAATTAGGTTATTTAGAAGACAAAACAAGGATTTTATCCACTGTGGTATAAAGATAATGAAATAACACACAGGGATGTCAAAGCTGGTTTTCTTGCAATTGTATAAAGGAAAAGACTGAAGTTATTTTAGTCTATTTAGAATTTATCTAGTAATAATTTCAGAAAGTCAGAATCTCAGAGTGAGGAGAGAATTTAGATATTTTCTAGTTGAATCTATTCATTTTCAAGGAGAGGAAACTGAGGCCCAAGTATATTGAATGATTTGACAGAGCTCATAGTTAGCTGATGATAAAATCAGCACTTCCATTGCTTGTCCAATTATGCTGTATTTCCTTAAACACATACACATTTTCTCTCACATATATTTTCTCCATTTCCCTGGAGAAGAACTTGATCTCGTGCTAAGGGATTCTGAATCCAAACTATTAGACCACCAGGAAACAGGATTTAGGGCTTGAATCCAATGCTTCTCTATCACAGAGAAATACACTTGTAGCATTGTGTGAAGTTTAAAATAAAATATGTGAAAAAATAACACATTTTAATGGAAAATAAAACTATAATCCCTATTCTAGACTAAGGTACAATGGTTTCCATCACACTTCACACATGTGAGAGTCATAATGCTCACTCATGATTTGTCAACAAATATCAATTAACTTTAAAATGGGTTAAGGTAATCCCATATTTTTATGATTTTCAGGTATTTTTTTTAAACTTCATCAATTTGACACTTAATACAAAATTAATATTTTTATAAGTTAATCAAGTCTTTCATTGCATTACTTAAATGAGAATCATAATGAAAGATTATCTTTCAGATTTCACCTTTCAAACAAATTAGGAAAAAAGTTTGATTCACAATTAAAATATTTAACCCGTTGATATAAATTAAGCTCAAATTCTGAAAGCCAAAAAAAAAAAAAAAAAAAAAAACAAGGGGAAACTATCCACAAAATATATAAAAACACAAGATTTCACTTCTTTAAACTTACTGATTTTTAATTAATTCCTTGCAAGAGTGACAATTTTGTGATCAGTTCAAATAAGAGGTTTTATAAAAGAATCAGTCCAAGAGACAAATATTTATTTTTCTTGAGAGAATATACAATTTCAGGCTTTTATTTTCAGTTCACTGGGAAGAGATTTAAAAAATAAATAAAAGAGGAAAGTATGTTTCCCACCCCACCTCCATATTTGATGTCAAATATGTCAGAACATTTTTAAAGTTTTTGCTCTGTTCATATTTTTGTTTGTGTTTTGTAGGCCCTGAGTACGCGGATGTCGTGTTCCTGGTGGACAGCTCTGACCACCTGGGAATCAAGTCCTTCCCGTTTGTGAGAACGTTCATCAGCAAAGTGATCAGCGATCTCCCCGTAGAGGCCGACAAGTTCCGCGTGGGCCTGGCCCAGTTCAGCGACCAGCTCCACAGCGAGGTCCCCCTGGGCGCCTTCAGGGGCAGGGGTCCCCTGCTCAACCATCTCAAGAAGAACTTTGCGTTCATCGGCGGCTCCCTGCGGATCGGCAACGCTCTCCGGGAGGCTCACAGGACCTACTTCTCTGGGCCCGCAGCCCAGAGGGACAAGAAGCAGTTTCCCCCAGTGTTGGTGGTCCTGGCTTCAGCCGAGTCCGAGGATGACGTGGAAGAGGCTTCTGAGGCGCTGCGGAGAGACGGGGTGAAGGTCATCTCTGTGGGGGTGCAGCAAGCTTCCGAGGAAAACCTGAAGGCCATGGCCACGTCTCAGTTTCATTTCAACCTTCGGACGGTCAGAGACCTCAGCACGTTTTCCCAGAACATGACCCAGATCATCAGGGACGTGGTGCAGCACAAGGAAGGAGCAGTGGATGATGTCCTTGTAGAAGGTGGGCTCCGGATTCACATATGGGAAGGATTACAAAAGGCTTTTGAAAACTCAGTGTGGGGCAAGGATTACAATTAGCCCTTCTCCCCAGTGCTGGGATGCATTTCCAGAATGTTAACTACACTGTGTTCAGGAGGGCCCGGGGGTTGTGGCCGTTGAAAATCCAAGGGACCACACGGTCTTTGTTTTCTGTGTTTAGCTTATTCACATTGTGTATCATACACAGGCTTTTAAAAATTCAGGGCATCCTTTTCTCTGCCACTCAGATGACCTCTGAGCTACCTCCCTGGGCTGTATAGTTTTGTTACTGGTGAATTTAAAAAGTAAATTTGCTCCTTAAGAAATCCTTGACTCCTGGAGCCATATAATTTAATCACAGGATGTTAGAGCTAAAAACAACTTCAGGGCGCCCAGACCCCTCTTTTGCAGAGAGGAATTGCTGTTGTCCCGAGAGGCAGAGTGACCTGGGCCAGGGCCCAGCTAGGATTTGCAGTCGAGGCAGGTCAGGTCTACCCAACCCAAGCCCACGCGTGGCTTCAGCCACTCCCTGTCCCTTGCCACTGCTCTCTTCTAGATGAGATTCCCCATGTTCTCTTCCACCACCAACCTGCTGGCCTGGTCTGAACTACTGTGAGCAAGGAAAGCCGAGAGTTTATGGACTTCACTCAGCTGGGGACGGGAGAGCCGGGACTACTTGCTCACAGCATACGTGTCCAAATCAATGAGGGCATTCACCTCTTCCTGGTCAGCTCAAGGGAAATCACACATAGGATTACTGACAATGCAGAATACTTGTGGTGATCTCTGAAAACATGAATCCTTTTCCTAGCGTCTTTTTCAAATAAAATAACTGAAAGCGCAACGCCGTTCTGTGGCCATCTCGTGGGAGTATTTGGACTACAGCTGCTGATTGTAACAGTGATGGTGGTTAAATGAGAGCAGTAGCTGCTCTTCATCGAGGAATCTCACAAGCCGGCACCTGGCAAGCCCATTCCCTCATTAAATCCCCATTTATAGGTGAGGTGCTGAAGCTAAGACTTTAGCTAGGATCGGCATTTGAAGCCACGTCCCTCCGAGCTCACCCCATTATCACTTTGTGCACCCCTTTCTTTTCTGAAGGGTGTGCCTCGGCCGTGGGAGATGTTCGCCCGCTAACGTTGTGCTTCTCTGCTCCTTGCCCACAGTGTGCCAAGGCCCTTCTGTGGCTGACGTCGTGTTCCTGCTGGATGTGGCCATCAGCGGCAGCCAGGACTTCGACTACCTGAAAGATTTCCTGAGAGAAAGCATATCTGCTCTCGACGTAAAGGAACACTGCACGCGGGTCAGCATCGTGGCCTACAGCAAGGAGACCGAGGTGATAAACTCCCTGGGCGCGGGCGGGAGCAAGTCTCGGGTCCTCCAGCACGTGCAGAGCCTCTCTCCCCACGCGGGGAAGGCCCTGACCGGAGCTGCCATCAGAAAGGCCAGGAAGGACGTCTTCAGCGCCCAGAACGGCAGTCGGAAGAACCAGGGGGTGCCGCAGATCGCCGTGCTGGTGACCCACAGACCGTCGGAAGACAACGTGACCAAGGCGGCCGTCAACCTCCGGCGTGAGGGCGTCGCCGTCTTCGCCATGGGCGTGGAGGGCGCCAGCGACAGCCAGCTGAGGAAGATGGCCTCTCACCCTGCCAAGCAGTACGTCTCCAGGCTGAAGACCTTCTCCCACCTGGCTGCTCACAACCAGACGTTTCTGAAGAAGCTGCGGAACCAAATAACGCACGCGGTCTCTGTCGTCTCAGAACGCGCCGAGACCCTCAAATCCGGTAAAGCCTTTGCTTAGGAAGGACTATTCAGG
Source organism: Tolypeutes matacus (assembly GCA_026826555.1). NCBI lineage: Eukaryota > Metazoa > Chordata > Mammalia > Cingulata > Chlamyphoridae > Tolypeutes > Tolypeutes matacus. The sequence goes on along the minus strand of JAKSZT010029748.1, from coordinate 1,909,931 downwards.
TCTTTTTTTTTTTTTTTTTTTGTCTTTTTCTTATCTTGTCTTTCAAGTATTATATAAACAAAGGGGATCTGTGGGTCTGATGTAGAAGGGAAGAAAAAGCTCCTAAGTTTTCGCTTTAGTCTGATAGTACAAAGTATGATTTGAGATAGAATAAAAGCTGTAAGTAATTTGTTGAAGGTGTCAGGAAACAGAGTTCATATGTCTGCAGTGTCGGTTAAATGCCTTCTCCATATCACAACACACCTCCTGACTTCTTGCAAAGCAGTTGTTTACCAATGAGAAAAGTGACTTTTAAAAAGAATCTTCAATTTTTCTTTCTAATGTTTTAATATATCCAGGTTTACCCTGATTTATGGCAGGGAATAGCTAAATAGTATTTAAAGTGTCAGAAGCAATTCCTTTGGCCTAACTGATGCTAAGATTCCCTCAAATTAATTTTTTAAACCTAGAAGCTGCTTTCCATTTCTGTCTGAAGAGGCTCATACTTGTTTTTCTTCTCATTTGCTCCCATTTTTTCTTCATGCTTGCCCCAAATGCCTGACTCTTTTTATTTTGTGATGCATGTTAGGTTGCGTGGACACCGAAGAAGCTGACATCTATCTGCTCATTGATGGTTCCGGGAACACCCAGGCCACAGACTTCCAAGAAATGAAGAAGTTCCTGGCGGAGGTCGCGAGGATGTTTAACATCGCCCCCCAGAAGGTGCGGGTAGGGGCCGTTCAGTACGCCGACAGCTGGGACTTGGAATTTGATATCAGCAAGTATTGGAACAAGCACGACCTGGGCAGGGCCATTGAGAACATCAGGCAGATGGGAGGGCGGACGCACACAGGCGCAGCCCTGAATTTCACACTGGGGCTGCTGCAAAAAGCCAAGAGGCAGCGAGGAAACAGAGTGCCCTGCCACCTGGTTGTCCTGACCAATGGCATGTCCCAGGACAGCGTCCTGGAGCCTGCGAGCAGGCTGAGAGAAGAGCTCATCAGTGTTTATGCCATCGGGGTAAAGGAAGCCAACCAAACTCAGCTGCGAGAAATCGCAGGCGAGGAGAAGAGAACGTACTACGTGCATGACTTTGACTCTTTGAAAGACATAAGAAATAAAGTTGTCCAAGAAATCTGTGCTAAAGAAGGTAAGATAAACAGTGGCCTCTCCTTTTGACCTCAGCTCACAGATTGCCTTCCTGGCAAAACTTGACATTGCTGGTTTAGAGAAACCATACAAAATTCTAAGCTGGGATTTGTTGACCTGCATTGACATTTGTTTTCCAGAACAAAACTAAGGGCCCATTATAGCATTGCTCTAATTTGTATCAGAAGCATGAGAAAGCTATCTGGGGAAGTTTTCCCTAAATATTAATTAGCTTCCTCCCACAAATCCCTGCTAGGACAGAAATAGAACTAGATACTGCATGTGTAATGTGATCACATAATTTCAGATTTTGAGAAGTACTTCCAGCTTATTTAAATTGTTTTTATAAAATGTTTATGATCGCTTTTAAAGCTATATCAGCAGTGTTGGACTGGGGTTGGTTTTTGCCCCATCAGGGGACATTTGGCCATGTCTGCAGACATTTTTGGTTGTCATAATTGAGGGAGTGCTACTGGCATCTAGTGAGAGAGAGGTTCAGGACCCTGCCAAACATCCCACAATATCCAATAATGCACAGAGCTCTCCACAACAGGGAATTATCCGGCCAAAGACAGCAACCATGCTGATATTGAGAAACCCTCTGTTACGTATTAAAGCAAATTACTAATAACAGAGAATATACTCACTTTTGTTGCCTTCAAGGCTTCATTTACCTGTAATAATCCTTATGAAGCACACACTTACCTTCACTTACTTTTTTTTTAATATATATTTTTAAAGATATTTAGATTACATAAAATTTGCACAAAAAATACAGGGATTCCCATATGCCCCACTCCCCACACCTCCCACACCCTCCCACATAAACATCCTTCATCAGTGTGGCACATGCATTGCAATTGATAAACACATCCTGCGGCTTTGCCACTGAGCATGGACCATAGTTCACATTGTAGTCTACACTCTCCCCCACACAGTTCTGCAGGCTGTGGGAAGATATATAATGGCCTATATCTGTCATTGCAATGCCATTCAGGACAATTCCCAAGCCCTGAAAAAACCCCCATATTACACCTGTCTTTCCCTCCCCCTGCCCCCAGAGCCTCCACTGGCCACTGCCTCCACATCAATGCTGTAATTTCTTCCATTGCTAGAATCACAACAAGTCTATTGTAGAATACCAGTAAGTCCACTCTAGTCCATAGTTCATTCCCCAATCCTGAGGATTCTGGGTTGGTAATATCGACTCCACCTCTAATTGAGGGGAGCCTTCGATCCCGTACACTGGATTCCATATGCTGGATAGGACATACAATGGATGGGACTCTCTTGCTTGCAGTTGTAGGCTCTCTCATTTCCTTTGTAAGGTGGTTGTCCATCCTCACCTCCTTGTTAGTTGTCCTGGGTGAGTCCAATGAACTGGAGAGTAGGTGTTGCAACTCCGCTGAGGCTCAGGGCCCAGGTGGCACATGAACAGCCCAAAGAGTCAATTGTACACCTACCAACTCCAGCACCAACTATAGGTTCAAATAGAAGGGAGACATGAGCCATGTGTAGGGAAGTCATAACTGAGTCCAACTCTGTCACTCTCAGGATCAGAAACTCCAAAGTAGGGCCCACTGGCAAGGCACAGACTCCAGAGCTATCTGCCCTGACCATAGGACCCAGGCATCTCCAGAGCCCTCAGGAGCCCCATTATTTGGGGGTGGTATCCACTTTGGAAGTCTAGGAGATCCTGCTGAGATGTGCATAAGCGTTACCTCTGAGATGACCTCCCAACTCACTTTGAAGTCTCTTAGCCATAAAAACTCATTTGTCTTTACCTTTTCCCCCTATTATTCGAGGTCTTTTTCCCTTTGCATCGTTAGTTGCCAACTAACGAAAAAGGAAAAAGACACTTACCTTCACTGTAGATTGATTTGGATTTGGATTTTCCTGTTCACTTAATTTTTTACTTGTAGCTGACTTGCGTAAACACCCCTGTTCCCCCCGCAGCCTGCAAGGAGATGAAGGCTGACATCATGTTTCTGGTAGACAGTTCTGGAAGTATAGGACTGGAAAACTTCATCAAAATGAAAACATTTATGAAAAGCCTGGTGAGCAAATCTCAGATTGGGGCAGATCGGGTGCAAATCGGAGTGGTGCAGTTCAGCCATGTCAGTAAGGAGGAGTTTCCACTCAACAGATTCAGGTCCCAGAGGGGAATTTCGGACGCAATAGACCGCATGGGCCACATCGGAGAAACCACCTTGACCGGCAGTGCACTGACCTCCGTGTCTCAGTACTTCAGTCCCCGCAAGGGCGCGCGGCCCGACGTCAGGAAGTTTCTCATCCTCATCACCGACGGCGAAGCCCAGGACGTAGTGAAGCGCCCGGCCGCCGCGCTTCGGCAAGAAGGCGTGATCGTCTACTCTGTGGGGGCGTTTGGCTCCAATGTCACCCAGCTGGAGGAGATCAGCGGGAGGCCCGAGATGGTCTTCTATGCTGAGAGCTTTGACGCTCTGCAGCACATCGAAGAGGACCTTGTTTTTGGAATATGCAGCCCGCGCGAAGGTAGGCATGGCCATATTCGGGCGCAAGCCTGTAAAACACCAAATGTCACCATTTGCTGGTGTTTTTTTAAATTAAGTAGACTACTATTTGAACATTGCAAACTTTTTTTGTTTAATTGAAATATTTATCCTAGGGCCTTTGGGCCTACATATGAAATGCAACTTTCCTGGAGGGAACTGTTGAATTAAACACTTAGGATCAGTTTGTGTACAAGTAACACTAGGTGCTGAGGCCTCCTTTCAGGAACAGTGGCATCACACTGTGTCTTAAGTCAGATGGCCTAGGAGCAGACGCTGACTCAGGGACCCTGTGGAGGAGATTTCCTGAGGTGCGTTTTTCGGAAGGAGATGCAGGGAAGTAGGAGCGAGCAGGAGTGGGGGCTAAGGAAGGAGGTGGTCCCAGCGGGCCTGCTTCGCCTGATGCCAGGAGGCGCCCTAGGCCGTGAGTCACCACAGCATTGGTCCCGCCTGGAGGCTCGCGGCCCGGCCCTGCGTGCCCTGCGTGCCCTGCGTGCCCTGCGTGCCCTGCACGGCAGCTACGTGTGGACGGCCGGGGCAGGGGGTAGAGGGGCAGGCCGAGAAACCACGCTAGAGGTTGTGTGTTTGTGTGTGTTACAGTTTTTAAAAGCCAGTACTTGTATCAAATGAGATGCTTGTGAAAACACTTTGACGTTCATTGAATCCTGTAGAGAGGGAATGTAGTAAGAGAACCTGAGCGATGGGTGCTTCAGAAGAAGTAAATGACATCGTCCCCATTCTCAGTGACACTGCTGAGTAATGGAAGTGAAAACACCAGGGAAAGTTCAGCAAATATAAGGGACTAATTTACACTGTGACTCCCTGGGCCTGATGGCAGGGACATTTGGAAAAGTCTCTGTGAGGAGCTGGATCTCCATGGAGTTTTGAGGGAAGTTTGAACTTCATTCTGTTCAAGTTATGTTCAGCTTAAGTCTGCTGACCAGGCCTGTGTTCTGTGGGAAGAGTACACCTGGTTTATATCTCCTGGTGCTTCCACCCAGAACAGATCTGAACCCCTAAAACAGCTTCAACATGGAACACCCCCCCCACCCCCGAGTGACCGTGCAGGTTCACAGGGCAGCAGAGCCAGGGACACGTAGCTCCTTCTCCAGCAGAGCAAGCTTTGTTTGGGAATTTGGCCTATGGACTCCAGTCAGTGGGTTAGCACCTTGGCTGCAGGGTTTTCCGCAGCCCCACCACAGAGCTAGCAAAGGCTGGCAAAGGAAGGAAATTTGGTGAGCCTCTGGGGGTACTTTCTCAAATTTCCTTGGATTTCTCAAAAATGGATGAGTTCACATTTGGAACATACCATTCCAAAGCCTGTAGAGAGAATGTGCCACATAAGGACTTAATAATTAACCACCTTACAATACCACTTTTCCAGAATGGATGAGCTAGAATTTGGAATGCTGCAGCCTTTCAATGGAACATGCTACACATGGATAAAGGATTAATTGGGTCTCTGCTGTTGTTCTTTTCCAGGGCATTGACCCAAGGTTTAGAAAGTTAATAAGAGTCTCATGCTAGGATGCCTTAGTTGGGCCAAGTGAGAAATGGGCTTGTTTCTATGATGAGGTCCATTAACAAAAACAATGTTTCAAGAAGGTGAAAAAGGGACAAAATCTAACCTTGAAAAGTCAGCTATATAGAACTATGAAAAAAACATACAGTGTTGCCAAATTCATTTTCCCTAAAGTAATTTTAAGGATAAAATCTCATGATCCCCGTAGCTTAAAAAAAAGGGGGGGAGGCATTTGTATAAATAAAAGCACATGTTGGAAAAACCATTTAAACAGAGAAGAGTCCACAGAATTATGATTTTTCTTTTAGTCCCAAAGTACTTGACGTTTTTGTGCCTGATGGTTTTGGATTGTTGCCCCCCATACCCCCATCCCGCAGTGGGCTCCGTTTCACGTCCGCCTTGTCCCCAAAGCTCGCCCACCTGATTACCATGTGCCAGTGGCACATGTGACCGTGCCTTGTCTCCGTTACCCAAACATCCACGTTCTGATGTAGAAGCTGCTGCCGTGGAGAGGAAGCCGCAGCAATCTAAAGAAAAGAAAAGCCTCCCGTGGTCTCCCGAGCTGATTTCTTCTGGCTCTCCCTCCTCGCTTTCTTTCAGAGTGCAAGCGGATTGAAGTCCTAGACGTTGTGTTTGTCATCGACAGCTCTGGCAGCATTGACCACGACGAGTACAGCATCATGAAGGACTTCATGATTGGTTTGGTGAAGAAAGCCGACGTGGGCAAGAACCAGGTCCGGTTTGGGGCTCTCAAGTATTCCGACGACCCGGAGGTGCTGTTTTATCTGGATGACCTTGGCACAAAATGGGAGGTGATTTCAGCGCTCCAGAGCGACCAGCCCATGGGCGGCAGTACCTACACCGCCGAGGCACTGGCCTTCTCCGGCCACCTGTTCACCGAGGCCCGGGGCAGCCGCCGACACAAGGGGGTCCCCCAAGTCCTCATAGTGATAACCGACGGGGAGTCCCATGATGCGGACAGGCTCGACGCCACCGCGAAGGCCCTGCGGGACAAGGGCATTCTCATCCTGGCCGTGGGGATTGCTGGCGCCAACCCCGTGGAGCTGTTAGCCATGGCAGGGTCGAGTAACAATTACTACTTTGTGGAGACTTTTGGCGGCCTAAAGGGGATATTTTCAGATGTGTCAGCCAGTGTCTGCAACTCTTCAAAAGTAGGTAAGGTTTGTCGATTGAGAGTTTCATCATTTTTCACAGAGGATTAGGTGAGGGAGAAAGCTAAGCAATAGCCCTCAGGAGTGATCTCCAGAGAGGAGTGAGGGCCCTAATGGTTTCGTAGGACTTCCCACAATGGTAGAGTCTCAATGTTGGAAAGACCCCAAACGCATGTGACTTGGCTTCCTCCCCAGAGGACTGCCTTCGGCAGCATTCCTACTCAGTTCCTCTAACGATGGGGACTTCACCATTTTCCAATGGGCTTTATTAGAATGTAAATCTGCTTACATGTCACTTCCACCCACTAGTTCCTCTTCCTGCTCTTACACAAGAAATCAAATTCCATCTCTTCCTAAGAACGGGCTGTTACTGCCTGAAGTCATCTCTCTCCAGGCTAGACGTCCTCTGCTCCTTTATCTGTGTCTCTTGTGGCGAAGGCGCTTTTACCTCTCTTCTAGCCTGAGATGTTTCCAAGGCAGAGCACAGTGGGACGCCCTTTACCCTGGATGCTGTATTTAGGTTCCGCATTTATTTATTTATTATTTGGCTGCCATTTTATGCTGTTGGTTCAGAAAGAGGTGGATGTCTACTAAAATTCCTTACTGTTTTTACTAAGTTGTGTTTACTGAAAATGCTGTGTGTTTTTATTAGATGATTTGCTATTTATCCACAATTTCAACATGTTGGTACAGTTTCTTTTTAAAAATTTAATGTTTCTGGTTTCCATATGCCTCACCTTCTTGGAATGCAGTATTGTCTTTCATTGTAAAACTAACCAAACCTTTCTGGGTCTTACTGGAAACTGAAACAAATCTCTTACCTCTTCTGGCCAGTACCTAAAATTTGATCTGTCCTTCTCAAGTCCACTTAGAAGCTAACATTGCATTTTCAAATAGAAGGTTCTGCTTTAGATAGGAAAGGGTACTTGATTTCTTTCATTTGAATCTGAAACAAATGTAATGAGTTAACGGATTTCGGAAGGATCTATTTACTATATTTCTTTTTATCTGTGCATTGCTTATCTCATCTGCAGCAAATCTCAGCCACCTTAAATCTTTCTGAGGCTAAGATGAGAATTAAGTTGGGTCAATGGTGGAGTCACTGGGGAACTCAAGGAAATGACAATGCTTAAGGGTCTAAGGAATAGACATTAGTTATGTGCCAAACATAACTCATTTCATGAGCAACGCACTGTCATATTTTTTTAATTTTGTATTTGCTGTGTTAATACAAGAGAAGCATTTCTAAACTACACTGCAAGGTTTGTTCAAAAATATTTTTCTCAAAAAAGCAAGGATACTGACAGAGGAAAGCTGACCAGATATAGGCCATAAGGCATGATTTTCAAACCTTCCCTTAATTTGCCCTAGTAAACCAGAGAAGTATTTATTGGCTCCACTGTCCAGGGAGGCCAAGTGAATGAATCAGACCATCTGTCTCTTTGTTTGACTCCTTAAATGGATGCATGTTGTGTTGTTCTTTTCTTGCTGTGCTACTACTGTCACTGGGCTTTGTGAAAGAGTTGGGGCCCGAGAGCAGGTAAGAACAAGCTCTCTGTAGCACCCTCCCAGTTCTCCAGCATCTGGAAAGGGGAAATGGCATAAGAACAAATGGGCAAGCTAAGAGAAGCATAAAATAACGTACAAGTTGTTCATGCCTGGTGCTGCCTTTAAGAACTGATTGTTTCTTTTTATTTGCTCTCTAATTAATACGAGAATTAAGAATTTAGTAGAATAAGACAAGAAGCCACTTTCAGAAATATCATATCTATATAGCTGCCAACATTGAATTTACTCTTGGTGGGTAACAGAAAGAAAAACAATCTGATCTTTGTTGTTGTCTTCTCCTTTTCTCCTCTTTGTAGATTGTGATATTGAAAAGGTAGATCTTGTTTTCCTCATGGATGGCTCTAACAGCATTCACCCAGAGGACTTCAAGAAGATGAAGGAGTTTTTGGCATCTCTTGTTCAAGCCTTTGATGTCGGTCTAAACAGAGTGCGGATCGGCGCAGCCCAGTTCAGCCATACCTACCAGGCGGAGTTTCCGCTGGGAGCGTTCGTGGGCGAAAAGGAGATTTCATTTCAGATCGCGAACATCAGGCAGATCTTTGGGTACACACACATCGGGGCAGCACTCCAGCAGGTGGGGCGCTACTTCCAGCCAGATAAGGGCAGTAGGATAAACACGGGGACCCCGCAGGTGCTACTGGTCCTCACAGACGGACAGTCCCAAGACGAGGTGGCATGGGCAGCCGAAGAGCTGCGGCACAAGGGCATCGACATCTACTCCGTTGGCATCGGGACTGTGGATGACCAGCAGCTCATCCAGATCACCGGGACGGCAGAGAAAAAGCTGACGGTTGGTAACTTCGACGAACTGAAGAAGGTCAAAAAAAGGATAGTCCGCAACATCTGTACCTCAGGGGGTGAGAGCAGTAAGTATTTAATGAGGTCTTCATAGTTATCCCCCGCCCCCCACATCTTCCCTGGCATTTCCCTCAAACTCTGTTTTTATCGCCCCAGGAGGGGGCGGGATTTGGATTTGTGCCTCTGGATTTCAGATTGAACTTTTCAGTTCTCAAATATTTTTTGTGGATTGAGGAAGAGGATGTTTGCGAGTCTGGGTCTTTTTAGCTCCCTCTCTCCTGGGAGAACATGCCTTCTTTGTGAGTGGGAATGCCTCGACTGCAGAAGGTGTGAGGAAAAAGCCATTGTTTCCAATCTGGTTGGTTTCAGAAGTTTCAGAATGCTTCTCAAAGAAATAAGCTGGTTGATGGATTTTGTTTGACCAGCAGTTGGGTCAATAGGCTGCCGAGAGCCGTTGGAACAAGTATGTAGGAAACATCCCTAGAGGTTTATGTCTTTATTACAAAACTTTACCACATAAGTTAGTAAAGCATCTCTTTAAAATTTGCACATTTTAATAGTTTTTCAATAGATGAAAGTAAAGTATCTTGATGAGAAAACTTCTCCCTATTTTTATCAACGGGCCCTCTGGGTTGGCTGTGTCTCTGCGTAACTACTATCCATGGTAAACACTAATTCCAAAATTCCACCAAGGAGAGGAGAGCTCCAAGGTGGCTCTAAGAGGCAGCTCCTGAGACAGGCAGCCTGGCTACAAATAAATCCCTGTTCTATGTCCACTTTCTCTTGGGCAACTTGCTTAACTTCTCTAAATTTAATTTTCTTATCTGTGAAATATGAATGGTAGTAGCTTGTAGTTCAAAAGCTCACTGTAAGGATTAAATGAGAAAATGTGTATTTAAACTTTACTTGGAGTGAGCATGACACTTGGGCGGTAAGAATGAAGTCTCTTCACTTCGGTCTACCATTGACCCATTAAATTTATTCGTTGGAGCCAGCTCTTCCTTTGCCCCTGGTCATGTTCAGGAGATGAATGGACCTCCTAGTGGTGATTAATGTGTCCATCCCAGTGTAACTATTAAAACTTTAAGCTTCATTCCAGGTTACTCTACTCTTCCAGCCTGCTGCTGGCTGCTGGGCTGCCGCAAGAGAAGAGGCCATAAGCGATGGGCATCTTACCTATGATTCTCCTCTTTTCCTTCCTCTCCCTTCTCCCAACCCTGCCCCCATCTTGCTCACCATGGTTTCTGGTCTCTTCAGGATTGGCTAGGGCAGGGAGAATAGCTCAAGAGATATGAGGACGTTTCTACTTGATGACACCTGTCAGAAACTGGTTTTCTTGGGCCAGAGTCCATGGCTAAAGCTGGGTCATTTCATGGCTACCTCAGACCTATCCCCCTCTTTCTCTCCCCATCCCCACTGAAGCACATTTGTCAGGATACTTCCCTCGAGGAGGGTAAGTATATCTCCATTCCAGATGGTCCCTTCTGCCTTCGTAGCCCCTGGGCATCTATCTGGCAGTCCCCAGCTCTGCGCTGCTGAGGTCCGCCCAGGTAGCCTGCTTGGACAGGCAACAGACGAGCCCACAACACTGCGTCCTACCAGCTCTGAGGGAAGCAATAGCATATCAATTGCCCCAACCAACACTGCAAAGTACAGCCTTCCTGCGTCCCGTTCGTTAGAATTTCCAGGCTTGCGTGAACCCCGCGTTCTCTCTTAAAACCCCTCTCTCCTGACTTAGAGTAAAGGAGAAGCTACCTCTTCTCCGCGTGAGTGTGTGTTTGTGGTGGGAGAGTTCACAGCACGTCAAAGCTCTTCTAGTCTGAACTCCACACTCAGACCTGTCATAGACTCACTGTTAAAGGCTGAGTCGTGTGGTGACTAGGGGCTGCCGTCTTTGTAAGCTCCATGGTCTCCCCAGACTTTGCAATGTGCCATCTATTGTCTGGGTACCTCAGCCAAACCTTCCATGTTAACTTCCTGCTTCACATAAAATACCCATTTCCAATTATTAGGCCAAAAATTATTTTGAAAACATTTAGTCTCCACATGAAAGAAAATCATATGGAAAGTAAAAAATAGGAGTACACTCTACAAGTAGAGATTGAGTTATCGTTAAAGGAAAAAGCCAGGAAAGCAAAAAAGAAGACAAGCACTCTGTATTAAGATAAACGAAAAGCCATTACTTTATCAAGTGAGGATGTGAGGGTTTGGAGCCAAGCTGCGGGTTGCGGACTGATGAGGCTGGAATGAACCCTGATAACGCTTCAAAGGCATGTGCAAATATGTTAGGGGATGCCAGTTCTCAAACCATCCACCCCCAAACTAAGAAACCAGCCGTAGCTCAGTGTGGCTCACAATAAACTGAAAACCTTGCTCTGCTGCTTATCAAAAGATGCATAACTTTGGAAAAGCCACTGCCCTTTCTGAGCCTTAGCTTCCTCATTTGTAAAACCAAATCACCACTAAGAGTCTCTCTAATTGCACACCTTCATTCAATATATGTGAAAGGGTGGCTGGCTGCATGGTGAGACGAGCAAAGTGGCCAAAAATCAATATTTCTTGAGCATCACCCAAGGGTCAGGCCTTGTGCTCCAAGTGCTTTAAATGCATTGTCTTGTTTAATTCTCCCAGCACCCTAAGAGGTTTGTATTTTTACTCCCATTTATAAATGAGGAAACTGGGACTCAAAGGAATATTGGTAGCCCTGGCCCAGATGATACAGTAAGTAAGAGACAAAGCAAATTTTTAAACCTATGTTTGTCTGCCTCCAATCCGTTTCCTGTTGGTTAAACTAAAATGCTTGTTTTCTTGAAAGAGTTGTTGTCTAGATTATGTGATGCTGGAATTAGAAAGAGCTAGTGTCTCGGCGTCCTGCCTACCAATTAATAGTTGTGCTTATAAAGGCAGCGTGTGTTTGCATTTTTAAAGTGTTCCCACAAGCTGCTGCTCCCTGGGAAACCACGTGCTGCTAAAAGCTGTCAGCTTCACACAGCATGGCCTAGAGCTGAGCTAGTAACCTGCTCCACCGAGTACCAAAGCTACCTGGAGAGCCGTCAAACACGCGTCTCAGCTTACGGCCTCCAGGCAGGCCTGGACCTGGATCTCCAGCACGCTTTGTAAGAACTGTGGGACCCCTGGAAAGCTTCTCTAAGTCTCAGCTCCTCTCCTGCAAGATGAATATTATGTTACAAAAGCTTCTAGTTATGTTTCATAAGGAAAATTGAGATAGTGAATTGGAAGTGAATGGTAAATATCAGAGTATAAGTTACTATCATAGGGTGTTGCAGGGTTCCTCGACATGACCTTATAAATGCAGATCCATGGAGTGATGGGTTTAGTTCACAGATGGACGATTACCAAGAGATTCCTGGTTTCAGAACCTAAATATTTTAGCAACATTTCAAGGCTGTATTCAACTTTAATGTCTCCAGTATACACCAAATTCCCCTAAACTAAATTCGAGAGTCTGCTCACTTATCTTCATCCATGTTTATTTTTCTGGTTTTTTTCTTTGCCTCTGACTACGGTGTCTACCTAGAGGGGACTCTGGAGGACTTTCAGGAATGTGGAAGCCCTGCCTTTGTGGCATGGAGCCATGACTAGGTAGCAAAAGAATTGGGAATGGCTCTCGTCTTTTGCTTCTATCTTTACAGATAATCAGAAAAGGGATTAAGCAACAAAGTCAGTCTGATTAGGATGAGGTAAGAAAGTACCCCAGGACTTGATTCAAGGAATGTGGGAAGTATAAGGGGAAAAAAGATGTTGATATGCAGCATTTCTTGGTAAAGATTTCTTTAAGTTCCTCTTCTAGCCAGATTCTCTAGGAAACAGGGTTCAATCCTAGGGAATCAAGAGTCCGGGGAAGGGAAGTGAGTCAGAAAGGGGGGAAAGTGAATGAAATGGCCTTGCCCAGCGAGGCACAGCTCCTTACGGAAGTGTGCCTGGTGTGCTGGTCGCCTGGGACATCACCAGGAAGGCCATGTAGGACTACGGCTTGGTTAGAACCGCTGTTCGCTTTGGGCTCAGCAGGAAACCACAAGACTGCAACTATCTAGTTCAACTTCCTCTCTTCTGTTTTTTTGTGGGTTTTTTCACATTTTTATTTTGAAATATAAAATTCTTTTGTTACTAGACAAGCAAATTAATGTCCAGAGAGGTTATTTGCCAACTATTATTTAGCAGTAACAGATGGTAACCAGTACTGGACTAAAACCAAACTTACCGTCTTCCCACTCAAAAACCTCCCCCATTACTCTTTGTCAAGACTTGTCAGAACTTCAGAACACTAGGCAGCCAGGCCTACAGAGCACCTTCTGAGTTTTCCTGGCCTTTGTGTCCCTTTCCTAGTCCCATTCTTGCTGGCTGAGTTCAATCTTTCTTTCTCTTTGGAAATCCAACTTTGTCCTTCTCCCCATGGCTCACTTCCAAAACGACCCCCTTCCTCCATGTCGTTCTAATCGCCTCTGCCAGATCCACTCTAAAGCACAGCCTCTGTCACGGAGTCTTCCGCTCTGAAACTTCGAAGGGCTGCTGATGAATGGCTGGTGCCTGGTGGCATTGGCAAGGCCAGGCCACGACAGCCAGTCCACGACAGCCAGTGGCCTCCACAGCCTGGTCTCTCTCGTTGTACCTACACGTGCAGCTGCTAACTCTGGACTTGTTCCCCAAATGCCATTCCTTGGACCACATTATTATGGACTAATTTATCCATTTGAATTAGTTAAATATGAGGAACTTCTTTAGGTAAAATCTGTGATTTCAGCAATCTAGACCACAAGTTGAGATATTCTCTATAGAGGCTGTTTGCAGAGTCACTCGATGTCACTTTGGCATTTCTGCAATGTTTATTTTCCACAAGAGACTTTTTTCCTTGAAGGCAGTAACACATCTTCATTAACAAATGATTTCCTGCTCAGAAATTTGAACAATGTTCATCCAAGAGTGAAACTTTCAATCTCAAGACAGAAGTGACAGGATATGGATTCAAGAGCAATTTTGGAACGGCATATTCTGATGATCCCTTCTGACTGGTTTCTTTCTCTTCAGCTCACCTCCTGAATATCCAAGAAGATATTTTCTAAAAAGATAAAATACAGTAAAATAAGAAGACCAACCTTTCAAAAATTTTATGACACGTTGATTTGCCTTGAATCTCACCATTAAAATTGATTAAAATAAGCCTTTTGTTTTTCCTCACCCAACACTTTCCTCATTAAAAGTGAATCAAGTTACCAGCCCTTGTTTTAAGTATTGAAATTGACATTTTGGTTCAAGACTTGCAAAGATTCAGCTGGCTAATATGTCTGAGAAGACGTGTGGGCAACATCTTTCCTTACAACAAATATCTGAAGAACTGCTGAACTAAACAAAGCAAATTAAAAGTAGACACCCCTCCTCCTTGTTTTACCAAGCAAGCCCTATGTGTTAAGTTTGTCTATGAAGATTGGAGGGTTTAGCCAAGCTAAAAACTCTTGCAAGACGAGTGCAGTATCACATGCCTTTATCCTTTCTAGTCATCTGCCTTTAGGAGGCTCCGTTGGAAGCATCGAGCCCTGGTAGCTTCTCAAGGGGTTACATTCCCCGGAGTGGACAAGGGTGAGTGCACAGCCCGTTCAGGGCTGCGCCTTTCTCAGTATTTCCTGCATTCCAAAATGGCAGTGGCTTTGGCTTCCTGAGTGGCTGATTCCCGAGGGCAGTGCCACCCCTAACGTGGTGGAATATGAGTGCAGTAATTTCGTGCCCAGTTTCTTCACTTCTAAGACTCAAACCAGGCAAGATCTAAAAAGTTCTCTTGGATTATTTATTTTTGTTTTCACTTTTCTCTTCTGGGTGGATGTTAGAAGACAAAAAGAAGACTCAGAGACCCTTTTAAGAAAGATAAATCATCAAAGACTATTCCTTTAGACAAGTCCCTTGTGATCTATCTTTTTTCTAAATGACTTTCTCTATTCAAATGGCTTTACATTTCCCGTATATTTGTTGTAATTTAATATTTGCTGAATGACCTTAATTGATAAGTAACATGGTATGAATGACTTATTTTAGACTATTAGCATTTCCATGATGTACTTTAGAGATACTTAAATGACTCTGCATGGCTGTTTCAGTGGCCTCAATAAAATCTTTAAGAAACCTAATTGTTAGAGAATGTAGTTTTTTATGAGCTGAAAAATAACATTGTACATTTAGATTTTACAGATTATAAAAGAGCAGTTCTCTTCCATTACTCCCTCAGGCTCTTCCTTGCTTTCCAACTTTATAACAAATAAGAATTCCAAGCCCCTTGGTTCAGACATGGTATTCAAGTCAAATAAAGATGTTTGTTAATCTGATGAGAGATTCTGGTCCCTTGAATCCTAGATTGTTTCATGGACATTGTGGTGGGATTTGATGTCTCAACTCAGAAGAAAGGGCAGACTTTGCTCGAAGGTCAGCCTTGGATGGGAAACTACCTTCAAGACATCTTACGTACCATCACCTCCCTCAATGGGGTGAGCTGTGAGGTGGGGACGGAGACACAGGTTAGTGTGGCTTTTCAAGTGACCAACGCCATGGAAAAATATTCCCCCAAGTTTGAGATCTACAGTGAAAAAATACTGAGCAGTTTGAAGGGTATAACAGTTAAAGGGCCATCTCTTCTCAACACGAACCTCCTGAGTTCACTATGGGATACATTCCAGAATAAATCGGCAGCTCGAGGAAAGGTAACATGGTTTCATGTTATTTGTTAGTCTATGGTTGCAGTCACCTCCTTTTTACTAATTTTTCTTTTTTGAATACTTTCCTAGGTGGTTCTTTTATTTTCGGATGGATTGGATGATGATATTGAAAAACTTGAACAAAAATCTGATGAACTTAGAAAAGAAGGTACTGAATGTGGAGGAGAGGGAAGGGAATGCTTGTTAACTCTGCATAACCTCAGACCTCAGCCCTGGCTCTTAAGTTTCCAGGCACTCAGATAACCCTGAATTGCTAACCTCTCCACTTAGCGTGCACTTGGCAGAGCTCATGAGCTCTCAGAACTCGTTGGCATCTACTTTTCTCCTCGTGCCCTATATGTATAAAACAGCACCAAATACAAAGTCCTATCAATTGTCTTGTATTTCTGTATTTATTCTCCCTATGCTTTCCTGGAGAGTGTTCCTCTCTCTCCCTTACCCATAGGATCTGATACAGCTACTTCCTTTGTGCCAGAGGATGTATTTCTCCATAGACCAAGGAAGGGGGAGTTCGGTTATGTTCTAACACTTCTTGAGAAAGTGCTCTCGAGAGAGAGCATTGTTGGGCAAGTTCACTCATGTTTTGGGGCTTTCTAGTCAGTTATTTCCTGCAAACCACAGATGGAGCAACTGTGTGCTTATGAGTTTTAAAGGGCTTGGCTTGAGGAACCAATGGCCAGTCTGACTTCTTGTCAGTTCTTTCTAGAATCTGCATCAGGGGAAGAAAACTGCATATATGTATTCTGGTTTATCAAGAGTAGAAATACTCTCTTGTAAGCGAATGCTACTGGTGCCCCACCCATACCCCCAGCCGCTGTCAGGGTTGGCTATAAACAACTCTCAGATTCCCTTTCTCTGGAGAAATGGCCATGGCCATTGGGAACCACCTTGCCTAGAAGGTTACACCGCACACTCTCCCTAGGCAGCAGTTGGGGTACAAAGAGCCAGACCCTTGCCTCAAAATGACACCAGCGCTGTGACGCAATTCATGTTTCAGAGCTCCCTGTGGGACCGGGCTAAAGCGAGACTCCCGCTGAAGCACTGTCTTGCTCAGCTCCTTCTCCTGCCCTATCCCGCTTCCTTCACTCACTTTCTTCTTAGGATGTTCCCTCAGTAAATCGTGTGCAGCCAAGTCCCTGTCTCAGGCTCTGCTGGGGAAGGGGAGCTATATCTGCCTTCTATAAGCTAGTGGAGGCTGATTCGATTTTTTCTTTTCTGTTTGGTTCTCTCTCTTCAATCTTAAACAAATTGCAAAGTTCTCTGAATTTACAGCTAGTGAGTAAGGATTTTCTTTAACCTTTTATTTATTAATATTGCCTTTCTTTATTCCATCAAGTCCTGACCTTCGCTCATGAACCGTAGGGGGCGTTTAATTCAGACTGGGAACGAGACACTAGAGTTTTTAGCTTAGGTAGGTAGGTTTTTATTTCAGCTTTTCTTTTATGGAGAAAAGATGTAGCTCTTGCAGACAGCATAGAGCTTTCTCCAGGAAGTGCCTTGGAATATCCAGATTTCTAAGATCAATCCTCTTTCTTACAACCCCTAAGGAAAAACTGGTAAATGAATTTCACCTTCAGAAGCTGAATTTTGAATAATAGCTGCAGAAATTAAGACTCTTCGAATGGGAAAGATAAAAGAATGATGGCCCTAATGTTCTTTGTAAAGTGTCACCTGGGTCTTGGAAATGTGATAGAGTGGACAAGGAGGATCTCTAGCCCTGGCTTCCCATATTTAAACAAATCAGATTCGAGTTGGTACAGGGCCCTATGATCTATTGCCCTAGGAAAGCCTCACTATCTGAAACCAGGTAAATATACACATAAACTGTGCAATCACCAAGAACCAGGAGGAGACAAGGAGAAAAGGGTCCTTGGTAGTGGATGTGGCTTTACAACCTATCTATATTGATTGGGGTTTGAATTAGTTTGCTGATTTTCAAAATCTAATATCCCTCGAATCTACTCAGTGATTCTTTATTTCCCAATTTTTGAAATCTCCCTAATTTTGAAAAATTGTCTAAAACTGAATCATCCCTAATTCACTTTTAGAAAATGGTAGACATTGTATTTAACATTGAACTTATTTATTGGAGTCCCATGCTCGAAGTTCCCCCATCCTGAGAAAAGCAGTTACATGCATATTTCCTGCAAGTCAACATTCCCATGACTCTCACAGCGCTTATGTTTTTACGTTTTCTGGAATTTATAAGAAAAAAAATCAGATGTGAGATTTTTTTCCCTAAAAAAATATACCCATTAGCATGCCTTCCCTTGATCATCGAACTCCAATGGATGTATCCATCATTTCTCACTGCCTACCCCCACCTACGCCTGCCACCCCTTTTCTTTCCCTCCATCACTATCCTTGGAAGGGTGACCGGCTGTCCTGCTTTGCCTGGGACATAAGGGTTTCCTGGGATACAAGACTTTCAGGACTAAGGCCAGGAAAGTCCCAGACAGACCCGTTCCTTGGCGTTTGCCGACTTGACTCATCCACTTCCGCCAACCTGGAACTTTGGTCTTCCCACTATCTCCCCAAAACTCTATTCCCTCCATTCCCCCCTTCACCAACCACTCACTTCATTCAAAATCATGTCACATCAACTTCTATCACGGAACAAGGTGTTCCTGCCTCTCAGCCCACTCTTGGACATTTCTTTATCTGCTCCAATCTATTGATTCTCAAGCCCCATCCAAAGAATTCTTTACCTCCTGTAATTAAATGAGAAAAATTATGCCAATGGAGTTGGGTTTTCATAAAGCTAAGTTTATTCCGTTTATAGGATTGTCATTTTCTCTACAATTATACCATTATATTTTTATTGTTAAAATTTCCTTTGCGTATAGCTTTTGGAATCAGGCTGTCTGAGCAAAAACCTAAAAATACCATTTGGGCCAGTCATTTAACCTCTTCGAGCCCCAGTTTGCTAGTCTGTAAAATAGGGCTATGATCATAGGTACCTGTAGGATTGCTTTGAGGCTACATAGAAGATAATGCAGGTAAAGTGCCAGGCACATAATAGCTCTTAGCAAGTGACAGCCCTGCTCTTGCCATAATTTCTAAAGCTATAATGTTTGCCGGGTTATTACCATCATCATTTAATGTTCTTTCCAAAATAACTCACTGGTAACCCTATGTTGCTTCTTAACATTTTCCTTGAAATATTCTGGTCTATGGAATCTCAAAGCCTACGAGCCACAGGACGGGACAGTTAGACATCATTTGTTCTAATTGCCTGACAATAGGTCTGTTACTACCTTTTAATACCTACAGTTCCAACTGGATTATTGATTTCTTATGAGGTCCTTTATAGCTTTGCTTCTCAAAGTTTAACATATGAGCAAATCACCTGGGGATTTTGTTAAAATATAGATTCTAATTCAGTAGGTCTGGGACGGGACCTGAGAGTCTTCATTTCTAGTAAGTCCCCAGGTGATGCCAAGGAACATCCTTCCTTTGAGTGGCAAAAATTTAGAGCCCCTGTCTTCTCGAAATGTGTATTTCTGTGTACTTCAGCACATGCATGGGCCTTTTTTTTTTTTTTTTTTTAACTCGAGGTCTCACTTCAGCTCATCAGGAAACTGTAGGTTCTGTTACAATTTCACCTGGCTCTCATCTAATTAGCTTTTTAAAATGTCATTCCTTTTGTGTTCTTTTTATAGTCTAGGAATTGTCGGTTTTACATAAGGTTGGGAAAGCGGGCAGTAGAATGAGTGTGCTTTTTGTGATAGTTTTCCTAGAATAACAATTTAAATACACTTGCACAAAGCTCAGAGTAAGCGAGCCTAGCTCACCTGAGGCCGTACACTGTGTTGACCAGGCCTGAATGCTCTGGTGACGGTGGCCCTGGACAGCCCTGCTGAGTCCAGCGATCTGGCCGATCTTCTCTACATTGAATTTGGGAGAGGATTTGAGTACCGGACACAGCTAAGCACGGGAATGAGAGATCTTGGGAGCCGATTGTCAAAGCAGCTGGTAAGTAATTCAGAAAAGGCTAGTGCGTTTACATTTCCTGTGGTTTTATGTATGGTTTAATAAATTCTACTCACGCATTTGAACTTACTCTGTTCATTGGGGAGTGAAGAAAGGCTTTTCTGAATTACAGAACAGCCTAATGAGAGGGTGTTTTGAAAGGAATGTAATAATAGTAGAGATATGTCAAAGCTTTTAAAATTTATATGCTTGGCAAAAGAATGAGAGAGAGAGAGAAGAAAACTATTCAAATAGCACCTGCAGTCTTGCCCAAATTCCAGTTGATGAGCATAAATGTCAAAGACTATCTGGGATGTGAGTGGTGAATCGGCTGTTCCCTGTCAAGTCAGAACCTTCACCCCCTGCAGAGCCCAGGTGAGGAGCCCAGGTGAGGAGCCCAGGTGAGGAGCCCAGGTGCACAGCCAGCCCGGGTGTCGCCTCTCACCAGCTGTGTGAGTCTGGTCTTTACGATGTGTTTTCCTACCACATGGCCAATTACATTTGAAATTCAACAGAGAAAGAACAGCCCACTTACTCCTGCGATTTTCCACCTACCGAATTTTTAAACACAGTTTGGGATAGTAAGCAATTACGTAAAAATAATTACTTAGAAAATATGGAAGTTTTGCTGGAACTCCTTTCCTATTTGGAGAACTCATAACTATTTTACCAAATGTATCTTTTCTGTCTTGATACCTGTATTGGTAATTCATAGAGGGAAGAAATTATTCATTAAAACAAGTTTTCTGTTTTTAGATATCACATAAATGAAATGCTGTTTTAGAAAAATTTAATCAATTTTAGGAATAGTAGTAGATCGGTTTTAATGTTAATAGTAGTGGAGTGCTGCTGTAAGATTTTAGTGATCTAGAGAAAACTGATAGTAAGTTTTCCAATATGAAGTTACTGGTTCCATTTATTGTTGTTTGGTTTCGCACATTTCAAGTTTTATTGTTTTTTCTGAAAATTTCTGGGAAAAAGGAGGGAGAATTTTATAATGCCAGAAAATTTTATATAATAGGAAGCAACTAAAAGGGGGAAATCACCAAATGGTTATAGCAAAAGATTTCTATTTTCTTGTCACACTAGAATTTTTTAATATATGTTTATCACAGAAGTTGTGAACTTACAAAACAATCATGCACATGTGTAGAATTCCCATACAACAGCCCTTCACCTACATGCCACACCATTGGGGAACATTTGTTACAGATTATGAGATAATATCATCAGACTATTACCGCTAACTGTGGTCCATAGCATACATTATCATATTTTTTCCATACCCCCTATTATTAACACAGTACATCTTTGGCATTGACGCAAGAATATTACAGTATTGCCGTTAACTATAGTCCATAGCTTACATTAATTGTATTTTTCCCATGCTTCTCCACATTCCCACCATCCTGCAATAGGGACGTACATCTGTTCTAGTTCACAGAAGGACATTCTCGCATTTGTGCTCTTAACCACAGTTATCCACCTCTGGGTTCACTGGTCACACTAGAATTTTGACACAAAAATTGCCTCTACCCCACTAAAGTGGAGCATAGCATTTACTGCAAGCAGAATTTTCCAAAAAAATAGCTCTGCTGGGTTAATTGTGAAAATGCAGTGGAACATGCCAGCTCTTCAGGCGATGACTAACTCGGCCCAGGAGGAAATCATTCAAATCTCTTAATACATATTTATGTTTTTTGGCCAGAGTATAAAGAGGAATATTCTCCCCCACATTCCAACCCTCTACAGCAAGTGCTTCCAAAATGTTGGATGCGTGATTGGTGTTTCTGAAACCCCATCACCGACAGCATGTCCTGGAAATGTTTGCCACCAGACTGGGCTCCAGGCAGTGTCTAATTCCTCTAGATATTACGGTTTCACAAAAAGGGAAAAGGAAAAACGAGCATGCATTCATTTCATTGAACATGGTATTTGGGGGCAGAACAGGTACTCAATAACTCATGATCAATGATGGGTGGGACAAAGAATCCCATTAATAAATTAGTATGTAAAATAACTTGGACTTGGCTAAACAGATGCAATTCGGCGAACACAAAACATCTTTGTGTCAATTCATAATTCCTCAAATGGTGGAGAATGCAGATCCCAGAAAGAAAGATGGAAGATGTCTCATGAGCTCTCACTCACTCTAGAGCACGGTCATTTAGTGGTGAACAAGCTTCTGAAACTCTAGCAGAGGTTGAAATCATGCCACTGAGCTCGCATGCGTGATTGGGGAACATGCCACCAGACGTAATGTATTTTCTTACCCCCTCCACCTCCAAGGTCAACGTTGCTGAAAGGACGTGCTGCTGCTTGTTCTGCAAGTGCATTGGGGGAGACGGCATGATGGGAGATCCTGGGCTACCTGGGAAAAAGGTGACTTTGGTCCAGATATAGCATCACTTTTTAATGTAGTTACAGGTAGAAATAAGGGGTGATTTAACTTCTAGGTAGAGCCTCTGAAGTAACTGTTAATTTCACTTTTTTCATTCCTTGGCATTCTAAGTTGGAGCTTTTTTTTTTTTTTAAGTTTTTATAGAAGTCTTGGGAGAAACAACTGCCAAGATCCTTCATCATCCAGTGTTCTCTCAGGGATGACAATAATTCAGCAAAATCAACTGCGATCTCACATGCTGAATAATGAAAAACCCCTGAATATCAAGAATTCATTTTGACTGCCTTTTTTAATGACTTCAGCGTCATTGCTATATATTTACAAAATCAAGTAGAGAAGATTTTGTATAGTCTATTGAAAATCAGGCTAAGATCAGATCACACCGTAGAGCAAAAGATATTAAGACATTTTATTCCATTTTACCAGGCCAAAATGTTATCACAGATTTATAAACAAAAGCAGCCTATTATAAAAATAGCAGCCAATACCACTGATTCACATATTCTCTAACAAAAAGTTTGTGTACTCTAACTCTAGACTAAAAGTCTAAATGTTATTTTAGATTTTAGGAAATGTTGAAATCTCTATAATCACACTATTGATGTACTTAATAATTCAGTGCTGTCTGTTTACATCTGTGTTCGATTTTGGAATAATTGATGGGTGCTACCACCACTCCGATCACCGTGGCTTCTGTCTAAAGAAGCATCTTGCACTGATGACTTCCTGAGTGCTTCAACTTCGTGTAAAGGGAATGGTAGCATTTTTTCAGAACAAAGCTCACAAAAAGCAGGAAGAAAATGTGTGTGGTCTGTGTGTAGCATAAATGGTGAAAAAAATATTTTCAATTAAAACATGACAATCCTGGTCTGTCAGGAACAAACATGCTGTGTTCACCTGGACACGTGGAGCCCCAGCCCTGAGCACAACCCCAGCGAGGACTGGGGGCAAGGCCACGAAGCACGAGTCCACACACATGGCGTGGCCTTGAGGCACCTGGAGACTTCTCTCAAAAGCTCATTTCTTTTTATGCACGTAAACGCAGCCTGTATTGGGGAACAGGGACTCCTTTGTTCAAACCCTTATTATTCCACATGAAATAACACTGTAAAGCTGAAGAATTTTGCTTGATTCCCTCTGGATTTGGGTCTATGGGTGCTAAAGTTCTCCTCCTCTTTCTCGTTTCCAGGGGTCCCACGGTTTTAAAGGCAGTGAAGGCTACCTGGGAGAGGAGGGCATTGCTGTAAGTAAAGGTCTTTCAGCCTCATTTACCCCTAAGAGCATTTCTACAGCATGAAAGTCCTTGTGTCAATTCGGAGGGAAGCAAGAGAGGTCAGACACTAAGGATTCATGTGTAAAACCTCAGCTCTTTCCTGACCCTACTCGTGCTTTGTTCTCGTGGCCATTAGTGGTTTATCAGCCTTCTGCTGCCTCTTTAGCCATCTGCCAAGCTGCTCATTGGACTCAATGAAAGAGTCACCCTTTTCCCCTTTTCTGGCCCATTTTCCGTAGTACCTTACTCTTTCTTGCATTCGATCCATCTGTCCATCCATCCATCCATCCATTTACCCATCCACCCAGTCATTTAACAATTATATGTTAAGCATCTTACCATTCACCACACTATTTATCAAAGACCTCACTCATTACTACTCTCACCCACTCATTTATTCTCTTAACAAGTATATATACAAAATATCTTACAAAGCCTAAAGAGGGGCAGGAAATGTGGGGGAGCGAGGGTCTGAGCTTCAGAGGGCGTGAGAGAGGGAAGCCGTAAATAAGAGGGAGGCTTGGGCAGGCATCTGGAGGAAGAGCAGGAATTTCTCCAGGCAAGTTTGTGAGGAATTTCCTCTTTGCGAGGAAGAGCACTGTGTTCAAGGGCATGTCGCTGAGTCGGGGAATGGCATGTTTGCAGAATGGCTCATGGGTCCATGTGGCTGGAACATGGGACAGAGCAGAGGGGAGGCTGCATGGCACACAGGACCCAAGTCATACAGAGTTTTGAATTCCCTGCAGATTTGGCCTGTCTTCTAAGTGATGGGCAGTGATTGAATGATGCTAAGCACACAAGTGAAAATGACGGGTGTGGTTTAGGAAGCATGCTGGGGCCACGTTAGGGATGATAAGGCAGGGGAGCACGTGGAAGTCTCACAGTAGGTCAGGTGCAGTACAAAGAGGTCCTGCTCTTGGGACAACATGAATAGATCTGCTAAGAACCATGAAGGAACCTACCTGGTGACCAGCTGCGGGAGAGAGGTGGAGGATGACACCCTCTTTCCATCCACAAGACTGCACGGATGGTGGGGCCACCAAGGTGAAGACTGCAGGAAGAGTACTTGAGTTGGAAAGGAGAGAAGGAAGATGAGTTTGGGCCTGGAAATGGTGCGTCTGCTTTGCCAGATCATGACTGGAGCATCCTTCTCTGATGTCACACAAGTCATCTTCTCTTCCTGTAATACCTCCTGAAACTTGACAGTACACTTTAATTGCCCATTGTTTGTACGCCTGTCTTATGCAGATGGCACTCCACCTGCGGCAGTGTACAGGTGGGGTGAAAAGCAAAGTCCTGTCATCAGGGTAGCTCTGATTTACTTCCATTCTGAGTTTCTATAAACAAAAATTCTGGATTGTAAACCAGGAGCAGTCACATTTTTTTCTCAGCAAATAATTTGTCAAGTTTCGGGGACAGAGCCCAGATTAAAATAGAAAAAAAAAAAACGTATCTATATGTGTTCTTTCTCAGGGGGACAGAGGGGCCCCTGGACCCACAGGAGAGCAAGGGACCAAGGGATGCTATGGTGCCAAGGGCCCTAAGGTGAGGACCACAGAGACGTCGTGAAATCTTCCCAACGTTAGTTCCATCTTCCCACACTAACCACCTTCGTCCTTTCTATTTTCAGGGCAACAGGGGACTAAATGGACAGGAGGTATGGTACCAGGCACATCCATCTATCTACCCATCTGTTATCTAGAAATGGTTTTATTTTTGAGATTATTAACCAGAAGTTGCATAACTGAACTTTCTGTCATAAGCATCATGCTTGTTCATCTTCCTTCTTTATTGCCATTTTTTCAATTTATTCCTGTCTTTTATTGCAACCAATGTATATTGTTTGTTGAAAGTTCTATTTCTGAGTATCCTTGATGTTACCCAGGGTCAGTCTAACAAACAGGCAATATGTGGAACACAAAATGAGAAGGTTTTTGTTTGTTGTCCAACTTCTTTCCCCATAAAGTGTGATGTATCTCTATGCTGATCACATCTGTCTTTTCAGGGGCAAGTTGGGGAAAGTGGAATTGATGGACTAAATGGAGAGCAGGTAGTCTTCTCCTGGTACCACAGACAGCCTTCTGAGCATTTCCCGTTAAGAAAGCGGGAGTCTGAGTCTTCTCTCCTTTGCCCTTTTAGGGTGACAGTGGTCTTCCTGGAAGAAAAGGAGAAAAGGGTGATGAAGGATCCCAGGTAGGGATTGTATAAAGGGGCTATATGAAACTTTATACTGGGAAGTAAAGATGTGATTATCAGAACAGAATAGCTACCCCAGGTGTGTTAGTCAGCGAGTGCCACAAAATTGCCACAACCACAAAACCTCAGGAAAAAAAAAAAAATTTAGTTCTTATGTGTCTGAGATGTTCAGCTACTCTAGGCTGACCTTGGCCCTTATGTCTGTAGGTTCACTGGAGACTTTGTTCCACATGTCTCTCAGAGCTAGCCTGGGACTGGAGAGCTAGCCTGGGGCCAAAAGGCTAGCCTGGGACTGGAGCGCTAGCCTGGAACCAGAGAGCTAGCCTGGGGCTAGAGAGCTAGCCTGGGATCAAAAAGCTAGCCTGGAACCAGAGAGCTAGCCTGGGACTGGAGAGCTAGCCTGGGACTGGCTGGCCATGTCGTTCCACGGTGATGGCAGATGCACCGGGTACAAGGAAAGCACACAAGACCTCTTGAAGCCTCTTGAGGCTGAGGCTTGGAGCTCTTACCCTGACACTGTGTCTTTCCTGTAGCCAAATCAAATCACATGGCTGAACCCAGGGGTTGGAAATTCTGCCCTGCTACAGTGGGAAGGCATTGAAAAGCTGCGTGGCAAAGGACATAGATACGGGGACAAGTGGAGAATTGGAGCCATGAGTGAAAAGCAGTTACTATGGCAGTTCGGGTGTTGAAAAGGGCACGTTGGAGAGCGAATGCCAGCAGCCCTGCTGGGATCAGCTAGGTTATCTGTCTTTAGCATGTGAAGGGAGGAGTCAGGAACCCACTTTCTAGCACACACAACCGCCCTGCGCAAATTGCTTCGACTTTCTGAATCAAAACTGCCTCATTAAAAGAAAGAATAAGCAACAGGTGCTTCATAAAGCAGTTTTAAGAACTAAACAGGATGACAAATGTGTCCACATCTCAGTGTTCACCACTGTGGCATAGTTGAGGTTACATGATGCCTGAAACTATTTTGGGTTGTTCTTTTTTTCCAGTTTAGAAATAAGTAATCTTAGTTTTAAAAATGTTTATTCAAAGCAGGGTGAAGATTCTAAGCTCTGTTTGTTTTTATTAACGTTAGTGATATTTCTTGTCCTATTCTTATTTTGATTTGCATTAACTTTAGGGCAGCCCAGGGGCGAGGGGGATTTCTGGTGACCGTGGAGCAAAGGGCCTGCGAGGAGACCCCGTAAGTACCTGGTGTGAGCTGGGGTCAGGGCTCGGTTCTCATCAGCACTTCCGGTAGCGACCTGCCCGTTTTAAGGTATTGCAGCAGCGATCCTGAGTCCCAGCCTTCGGAGCAGGCACCTTAAGCTAGACCCTCTTCGTGTGATGGATGGGTATGGGCAGCGAGAAGCCTTTGCATATCATTTGCACATATATTTGGGGAGAATTGCCCTTGGACTTCAGAGCTATGAAGAAATCCCAGTCTGCTTCATCGCTCCCTTCTGAGTACATCAAAATATGGATGGAATGGAAGGAACAAGTCATCTTCCGGATATCTTTCTTCAAGCGTCTTTCCCCGGCTGAGAACGTCAGCCTCTTTTCTCTGAATCCAAGCCAGCTAGGGTTACATCAGGCAAAACCTGTGCTACAAGGTGCCTGCTCTCACAGGGACACCCCCAGGTGTCCCGCCCCTAAAAGCACATGCCAGTATAGGGGCCATGCCCATGGTTAAGTCTCCAAAACCATAATAAATGAGGGTTTAGGTTTGTTTTTTTAAATATATATATATATATAATTAATATTATTATTAGAGAAGTTGTGAGCTTACAAAACAATCATGAATTATGTGCAGAATTCCTGCACATCACCCCTCCACCGACACGTTGTGGAGCGTTCGTCACAGCTTATGAAAGCACGTCCTCAGACTCCTGCCACTCACTGTGGTCATAGCTTATATTTGGTACACTTTGTCTGTACACTTCCTATCAGTAGCACCATGTATTATTGGTGTCCATTTCTTACAGCTCACGAGAGAACACTCGTATTTGTACTGTTGACCATAGTCCATCTTCCACCCCATGGGTCACTGTGTTTTACGGTCCCCTGCCTTGCACATTCTATCCAAAGTGCACACTCAGTGGCTCTCACTTTCATCACAGAGTTGGGCAGCCATTGCACCAGTAATTTTTTAACGTTTTCCTTAGTCCAAAAGAAAAAAATCCCATACGTTCCTATTACTGACACTTGGCGTTGCTATGGAACCTTGTTTGACATTGGTGCAAGAATATTACAAGGTTGCTGTTCACTATAGTCCACAAGTGACGTTAATTGTATTTCCCACGCGTCACATATTCTCACTACTGATAACAGCGATGTGCATTTGTTCTCGTTCATAGAAGAGCATTGCTGTATTTGTACTGCTAACCACAATCCTCCTCCACCTCTGGGTTCACTGTTTCTCAGCCCCTAGAGTATTCTCTAGTTTTCTTTCAGTTGACATTTACATCCCGTTTATAAACCAGCCATGTTAGTGACACTCACTGAGTGTGTCACCATCAGCTCTGTCCATTTCCACACGTTTACAGTAGAGCTAATTAAAAACTCTGCACACATCAAGCACCAGTACCCCTTCTCAGCCCTCGTCCTATCTCCTGGTAACGTACACTCTAGGTTTTAACTTCATGTGTTTGGTCTTCATATTTAGTTCCTGTTAGTGGGACCACAATCTTGGTTCTTTGTGCCTGGCTTATTTCACTCAGCATAATGTCCCCAAGGTTCACCATGCTGTCTATGCCCCAGTTTCATTTCTCCTTACAGCAGCATAGGATTCCATCCCATGTACGGACCACACTTTGTTTCTCCATTCATCCGTTATGGGCATTTGGGTTGTTCCATTGTTTGGCAATTGTGATAAAGCCCCCATGGATATGGGTGTGCAACTGTCTGCCCGTGTCACTGTTTTCAGTTCTCCTGGACATATTCCTACCAGAGGGATTGCCAGACCACACGGCAGTTCTATTTTTACCTTCCACAGAGGCTGCACCATTCTACACTCCCACCAACAGTGAAGGAGTGTTCCTGTTTCTCCACATCCTCTCCAGCACTTGTTTTCTGTTTTTTTAAAAAACGGCCATTCTATGCAGTATGAGATGGTATCTCATTGTAGTTGTTACTGCATTTCCCTAATAACTAGTAATATTGAACATTGTTTTCATGCGCTTTTCTTCATTTGCATTTCCTCTTTGGAGAAATGTCTATATAAGTCTTTTGCCTATTTATCTTAAAGATTTATTTTTATTTATTTAAACCCCCTCTCATTGTTTGCACTCCCTGTCTGCTCTCTGTGTCCATTCGCTGTGCCTGCTCTGTGTCTGCTCGTCTTCTCCTTAGGAGGCACCGGGAACCAAACCTGGGACCTCCCATGTGGGAGAGAGGCGCCCAATCGCTTGAGCCACCTCAGCTCCCTGCTTTGTTGTCTCTCTCATTGTGTTTCCTCTTTGTGTCTCCTTGTTGCATCATCTTGTTGTGTCAGCTTGCTGCACCAGGCGGTCGCGCCAGCTTGCTGTCTTGCTCATCTTCTCCAGGAGGCACCGGGAACCAAACCCAGGACCTCCCATGTGGTAGGCAGGAGCTCAATCACTTGAGCCACATCCGCTTCCCCTTTGCCTATTTTTAAAATTGGATTGCTTGCCCTTTTATTGTTGAGGTGTGTGATCTCTCTCTATAGCATGGAAATCAAACCCTTATCAGATATGTGGTTTCCAAATATTTTCTCCCATCCAGTAGGCTGCCTTTTCACCTTCTTGACAAAGTCCTTTGAAGCACAAAAGTGTTTAAGTTTGAGGAGGTCCTATTTATCCATGTTTTCTTTCATTGCTTATGCTTTCGTTATAAGATTTAAGAAACCAGCACCTACCACCAGGTCTTAAAGATGTTTCCTTACATTTTCTTCTAGGAGTTTTATAGTTCTAGATTTTATATTAAAGTCTTTGATCCATTTCAGGTTAATTTTTGTATAAGGTATGAGATAGACCTTTCCTTTGGCTGTGGATATCCAGTTCTCCCAGCATCATTTGTAAAATAGAGCTGGGTGGGTGTGACAGGCTTGTCAAAAATCTCTTGACCATAGATGTAAGGGCTGTTTCTGAGCCATCAATGCAGTTCCATTTGTCTATATGTCTGTCTTTACGCTAGTACCATACTGTTTTTACCACCATGGCTAGGTAAGTGATTTAAAGACTGAAATTGAGAGTCATCCAACTTTGTTCTTCCTTTTTAAGATGTTTCTGGCTATTTGGGACCCCTTACCTTTCCAAATAAATTTAACAACTGACTTTTTTCCATTTCTTTAAAAAATAGGCTGTTGGAATTTTTATTGGTATTGCGTTGAATCTGTATATCGGTTTGGGTAGAATTGACATCTTAATGATATTTAGTCTTCAATCTGTGAATAGGGAATGTTCTTCCATTTATTTAAGTCTTTGATTTCCTTTAGCAATGCATTACAATTTTCTGAATACAAGTCCTTTAAGTCCTTAGTTAAGTTTATTCCTAAATGTTTGATTCTTTTAGTCACTGTTGTAAATGGAATTTTTTTCCCTGACTTCCTCCTCAGATTGCTCATTATTAGAGTATAGAACACTATTGATTTTTGCATATTAATCTTCTATCCTGCCACTTTGCTGAACTCATTTATTAACTCTACTATCTTTGTTGTAGATTTTTCAGGACTTCCAGATATAGGATCATATCATCTGTGAATACCAAAGTTTTACTTCTTCCTTTCCAATTTGGACGCCACTTGTTTCTTTTTCTTGCCTGATTGCTCTAGCTAAAACCTCTAGCACTATAATGAACAATAGTGGTGACAGTGAGCATCCTTGTCTTGTCCTCCATCTCAATGGGAAAGTTTTCAGTCTTTCGCCATTGAGTATAATGTTAGCTGTGGATTTTTCATATATGCCCTTTATGATGTTCAGAAAGTTTCTTTCAATTTTTATCTTTTGGAGTGATTTTATCAAGAAAGGATGCTGTATGTTGTCAAATGCCTTTTCTGCATCAATTGAGATGATCATGTGGTTTTTCTTCTTTGATTTATTAATGTGGTGTCTTTTGCTGATTGATTTTCTTGCATGGAACCACCCTTGCATGCCTGTGATAAAACCCACTTGATCATGATGAAAAACTATTTTACTGTGCTGTTGGGTGCAATTAGTGAGTATTTTGTTAAGGATTTGGCATCAGTATTCATTAGGGAAATGGGTCTGTAATTTTCTTTTTTCATAATATTTTTATCTGGCTTTGGTATTAAGGTGATATTGGATTCATAGACAGTGTTGGTAACATTCCTTCTTGTTCAGTTTTTTGGAACAGTTTGTATAAGTTTGGTATTCTTTTTTTGTGAAGTCATCTGATCCTGGGCTTTTCATTTTGGGCAGTTTTTTGTTGACTGAGTCAATCTCTTTACTTGTAATTGGTTTGTTGAGTTCTTGTATTTCTTCTAGGGTCAGTGTAGGTTATTCGTATGTTCCTGGAATTTTTCCATTTCATCTATATTGTCTAGTATGTTGACATACAGAAATTCATAGTATCCTCTTATGATCTCTTTTATTTCTGTGGGGTCAGTGATAAAGTCCCCATTTTCATTTCTGATTTTATTTATTTGCATCTTCTCTCTTTTTTTCTTTGTCAGTCTAGCTAAGGTTTTGTCAACTTTGTTAATCTTTTCAAAGAACCAACTTTTGGTTTTGTTAATTCTCTCATGTTTTTGTTCTCAATTTCATTTGTTTCTCCTCTGATCTTTGTTATTTCATTCTTTCTTCTTGCATTGGGCATAGTTTGCTGTTCATTTTCTAGTTCCTCCAGCTGTATAGTTAGGTCATTGACTTTTTGGCTTTTTCTTCTTTTTTAATGTAAGCATTGAGGGCTAAAAATTTCCCTCTCAGCACTGCCTGTGCTGCATCCCATAGGTTTTGATATGTTGTCTCCTCATTTTCATTCATCTGAAGATATTTACTGATTTCCATTGCAATTTCTTCTTTGACCCACTGATTATTTAATAATGTGTTGTTTAATCTCCATATATTTGTGAATGTTCCTTTTTTCTGTCTCTTATTGATGTCCATCTTTATTCCATTATGATCAGAGAAAGTGCTTTGTATAATTTCAGTCTTTTTAAATTTATTGAGATCTGTTTTGTGACCCAACATATGGTCTATCCTAGAGACAGATCCATGAGTACTTGAGAAGAATGTATATCCTGCTATTTGATGGTGCAATGCTCTGTATATATCTATTAGGCTTAGTTCATTTATCATATTATTTAAGCTCTTTTATCCTATGCCCAGATATTCTATCCAATGATAAGATTGGTGTATTGAAGTCTCCAATTATTATTGTAGAAACATCTATTTCTCCTTTCAGTTTTGCTTGTGTGTGCCTCATGTAATTTGGGGCATCCTGGTTAGGTGCAAATGCAATTATGATTGTTATTTCTTCCTGGTGAATCACCCTGATGTAGGTTGTTTTTAACCTGTTATTGAACTTTTTGTTTAATGGTAACATGTATCAGGAAAACGCATAGTTGCGCAGCTCGATGACTGTGAATGCACCTGTGTAACCACAACCCAGGTCAAGAATAGAGAATTACCAGCATTCCAGAAGCCCCTCCAGGTGTTAGGCCCCTCCCCAAGGCAATCACTGTCCTAAAACCATAAATTAGTTTTACCCATTCAACTTTGTGTCAGTGGACTCGTATGTACTTTTCTGTTTCTGCTCTTTTTGCTCAACTTTATGCTTGTGAGAGTCATCCATGTTGCTCTCCTAACCGTAGCTCCTTCAGTCTCGTTGCTGTATAGTATTCCACTGTGTGACTAGTTCTAATTTATTTATCCCTTATACTGTGGATAGATCTTTGGGTGTTCCCAGAGTTTGCTGTTATGTATTGCTATGAATGTTACTGCATATATTTTTTGGTGCATATATGTAAAAGTTTCTGCTTAAAGGTAGAATTCAGGATCATAATGTATATGGATATTTTCAGCTTAATATTTACAGCCAGTTTTCTAAAAAGTTTGTACTAATCCCCATTCCCAACCAGCAATGTAAGAGAGCATTGTACTACATACCCATCAGAGTGACTAAATTTTTTTAAAAACTGACAGTAATCAAATTCTGACAAGGATGTGGGGTAATTGGGAATCTCACAGGACGTCATCTTTAATAACTCTTCCTCCAGTATACAATGGGTTGCTCAGAAAAAGAATTTAGTGCAATATGTTTTGACAAATGTAATGTTGTACTTACATTGAAGATAATTTTATTTAAAAAGCAGAGGAATTTGCTCTTGAAGGCAACATTGTTTGCCAAGTGTCATCTTCTGATAATAGTCTTTTGACCTAAGAGTTTCCAAACAAAAGTATCTAATTTAGAACCAGAAAACTATACACAAATAAGGATAGTTAAGAAATAGTAGTGAGGAGCAGATGTAGATCAAGTGGTTGAGCGCCTGCTTCCCATGTACAACGTCCAGGGTTTGACCCCCAGTACCTCCTAAAAACAAAACAAAAAATACAGTAGTTTATATACAAATACTTTTCAGTCACCTGTATATGACGGCTGAAGATTCATTGGGGGTTTTGCTGTACAATTGCCATTGACTGTGATTAGAATTATATCGTCTGCTATATAATGTTTGATTATATATATAGCATTTTAAAGGAGGTTGAGTAATGTAAAAAGAATTTTTGTTTACAAAGAAATGTTCTATGACTTTGAGATGCCTAAAATATCAAACTTCTAGAGCTTCTCTGTGAAGTGCTGTATGTCACTATACTAACTTTAGATGGTCTTTCAATGCATAACAATTCTTCACACCCACGTGGGTAGATATATATAAAATCTGGTACAAATCTTTTTTATATGTGGTTTTTGTGGGTTACTATTTCAGGTAAAATCGGGGAGGGCGAGATTGGGCTAAATATTGGAGTACATTCATGGAACTCACACATGATCAGATTATTCATAGGAATCTATGTGAAAGGGAGAGTGCCTGAAAATCTAAGCTTATTCAGAAAGAATTTCTGATCACATGAAAGCTAACGCAGCTGTTTGGAATCTCCCATTTGAACCTGAGGAGAAAAAAAGCCTCATGTAATTTTGAGTGGAAACTGAGCTAGATCACTTGTCTGATCTATGGAGGGAAGCAAGGGTAATCAACCTAAAACATATTGTTATTAGAAGCCCACATCTAATCATAAATTTGTATTAGATGCTCTTTTGTCCAATTGCATAAAAATGGAAAGACTGGACTGGTTCGTATTCAGACCCCTGGTCCATATGCAGATTGGGTTGTTCTGCTCTGTAAAATGTGCTGATGTATAATTTTTTAATTTTTATTTATTTATTTTTATTTTTTTGAGGTACCAGGGCCAGGGATTGAACCCAGGACCTCGAATGTTGGAGGTTGGAGCTCATCTACTGAGCTACAGTGGCTCCTAATGTGTAATTTTTTTTTGGATGGCATCTCTTCAATCAAATAGTTTGAGTTGAACTATAATATGGGGCTTATACGCTCAGTGGAACAAAATTCTGGGCTTTACAATGCCTTCCTTTTCCTGACCTGCCTTTCTCGTCAAAATACAATTTTCTAATTTTTAAATTTAGGTATACTCTGCTTGAAGAACTTAGATATTTAAATTTAGGAGAAAAATAAATGTAGAAGATAATCTTTGCCTTTTGGTAGATGAGGCAAAGAAATATTTACATATTCACATAAATTTAGTAAATTCCAGGCTCATCTTTTTCACTCCATTAGCCTCTACGCTCTGTAAGTGCAAAAACTGTTTAAAAAGCTTATTAAGTATCTGGAACAATGTGATGTCCCTGCTGGAGATCTCAAATTACTTATTGATTGATTGGAGGTAATCTGTTGCTATCAGCCAGACAGCTCCGTGCCTGGCATCCACAGGACTGGGTGGTGATTGTGCCCTCCCCACTTCTGGAGCATTGACTGAATTGACTAGATTATTCTATTGTGTTGGCAACATGGAGACGCAGCTCCATCCGTGGTCCAAATGACCCAGGCTAGAAAGCCTTCTGTTTGGTCTGCCAAGGATAACATCCCACAATGTGTGCCTGTTTCAACGAGTTCCTGCTAAATGTTTATGTGAATATTTGGAAAAACTCAAGAGTTCAGGGTTTCCTAAAAACTAAAAAGTAGTAGGGGTGAGCAGAGAGGAGGAGAAGGCAGCTCGGAGGTCGAGGAGGGAGTGGGTGGCAGGTAGAGCCCTCTGCACTGCTCAGTGTGCTGAAATTACTCCCGAGGACAGGAGAAGGTAAAATCCACCGATTTCACTCCACTGTAAATTTGTCTAGGCCCCAGGGAAAAAGAGGAATAGTTAAGAGAAAATGTGGCAGGAGCAAGACAGCTGCCGCTGGTCACAGGAGCCGAGCTGTTATAAACACAACTCGTGCATTCTGGCTTTCCTGGACTTTGCCTTCTTTGGTGAGCGCCTTGCTTTCTCCCCACACACTCGCCCTAGGTCTCCATTCTTATCCTGGTGATGCAAAGCACAGGAGGAAAAGGAAACACTGCAAGCCATTTGTCATTTAACCTACTTCTGCTTTCCAGTGGGATGGACGTCTCTTGTCAACTTCCTTTGGGATAGCAAAGTGTGCTTTGGATATGCTACATTGTTAAGGAGAAATGCTCAAAACCCATTCATTTTTTCTCTTTTTTTTCTGCATTTTAGGGTGCTCCTGGATTTGACAGTGCCACAGCAGGTCCCAAGGGCTTGGAAGGAGAAAGCGGAAGACAAGTAACTATGTGGGCATTTGAGAGTAGCTTGAGAATGATGACGCGGCAGTTGTGAGGCTCGAGTGCTTAGTTATGGAATATGAAATGCACGAGAAGAAATTTGGAATCAGAGTGAATATGCTTGGTATAGAAAATCTATTTATAGGAGCAAGAGTATTTTTCACTCCTGCTTATCTGCTACTCTGGAATTCAAGAAGCATTCTCTGGTTTTGGGGCGACTTGCTTCACCAAGTCATACCAAGTCATACCATTGAGGTTTTCATTCATGAATGGAAATTTCTAAATTCTAACTTAAAACGTAGGTCTAGCTGATAGAACTGTGCTAGCAAAAAGTTGTTGGCTTTCCCAGCATCCAGGGGACATGTGTCCTAAAGAGATTTGCAGTGTTAGCAATACCTGATGAAAAGGGCACAATCTGGCACGTCTGCATGGCCCACCCTCTTGAGGGAGGTCTCCTGGGATTAATCTCATGAATCTCACAAGTCACAATTGGGTCATCTTAATCAGATTTTTAGGATTTTTAAAAATTGTTATTTATCTGGAAATTGTGTGTCTCTGGATCCTCTTGAAGAGGAAGTTCCCTTTCCACTCTGCCTAAGGGAGAAGTCTGATGTGGTGGGAAGAACCATCCTTTGGAGATAGACTGGGCAGCTCTGCGGCCTTGGGCCACTTCTGTAAACCTTGATTTTCTCATCTGCAAAAGGGGATGAATAGCCCACTTTTTGAAGATTGTGGTAGAGATTCAATGACCTGCTCTTACCACATCATAAGTAAGCGGTAAATGTTGCCTGCTGTTGTTATTAAGTCATAAATAAGTCTAATGGTAGATTCATAAATAGAAATCCAAAGATAGAAATCCAAAACAGTGATAGCCTTAAGTGAGGCACAGCAAGTGCCAGCCAGCAGAGCCGACCTGGTGACGTGGGGGTATCGACTTCACTACTCTCTGACGTGTTCCCCCAAACACAAGTTAGTCAGGGGTGATAGCAGACGAAGTCATGCTGCTAGCACTTGGTCCCGCCACCCCTCGTTACCCGAATAGAGCTGGGATTTATGCCCATTGGAAGGAACTCCGCTTTCCAAAGGGAAAATGGCTGGTTGGTATGTGCCCACCCACCCTCTGTGGAGTGCTGCAAGCTGATGATGAGAACTCTCTCTTCCGTGTAATCACTGCCACATGCTCTCTCTGCTCCTTTGGCAGGGTCGAAGAGGCAGGCCGGGTGCCCCTGGGACACCAGGCTCCAGAAGAACGACAGTAAGCGCCCTTCTGGAGAATTCCAGAGGAGACCCAATGCTCTGTGGCCTCTATTGTGATGAAAGTGTCTGACTGTGGAGAGTGGGCCGGGAACTGACCTGAGACAGCTCTCAGAACAGGGCTGGCAGAGGCCTTGGCAGAAAAATGCTGCTGAGGGGAAATTATCAATCGGGAGAGAGAGCAGGGTGGGGGGGCCGGCGCCTGGAGCCCTCGCTCGGCTGCCTGGGGCTGCCGGCGATGTCCTTAAAGTCAGCCTGGCATGGCATATCTGAGGGTCGAAGTAGGCCACTTCCTCACGGAACACTTCTGGGGTTTTGTTGTTATTTTTGCAATGAGTACTTTTTAAAAGTGATTTCTGTGCTTAGCTGCTTAGCAACGCACAAAAGATGGTGGAAGAAAATCTCTCTCCAATAAGAAGAGAGAACTTGAATGAAATATACTTAAATGCCTGCTTTGGGCTCTAAATTAGACCTGTCTTTTCTCATTTTGCAACATTTCTTCCCATTCTTTAGTTGTCATCCAGGCTTCTCCAACTTCCTCTACTTCCCCCATAAAAACACGTGTTTTAAAATTGAGCATACATGAAAACCAGTTTAGTAAATAACATTTATTATGCTTTGTATTTTCTGAGCAGAAGCAGCTCATAGAACCAGCTACTTACCCTCAACAGAAAAGTATTTTTGCCTTTTGGAACACACCTCTCCCTCTTTTTAGCAAGGCATAGAATGAAAATAAGAACAGAGATTGTGTTCAAAATGTGCAGATTTTGATTGCTAGGAAAGCACTTTGCTAATGCTGTTTTCATATATCTAAAGACAAAGAAATGCATTTGCTATTCATTCCATTTTCTGAAAGGGTGTAGCCAGCTTACATAACCCTGGAAAATATGTTTGACTAAAAGAAAGCCTGGCATGCGAGATGTGCTTTGCTTCACCGGCTTGCAGCCTCTCTAGAGGCTACGGCAGTGTATGATTTAGACCATACATCTTTTGAGACATATGGCCCCTGTGTTGGGTTTTGGATTCAGCTGTGTCATTCAGGAATAAAAATAGGACTTAGGACTTCCAGCTAAAGACAGCAAAGTAAAGGGTTTTTGTTTTTTGTTTTTGTTTTTTTGCACTATTCTTCTTTTGTGCAACCCATCAAAAACCACAAAAGAAATTAAAAGTAAAGAAAAATCAAAATAAACATGGCTGAAAATAGTCAGAGATATGGTAATGAGGAAGCCACAAAAGCAGTAATAGAGATATATCCACAAATGCACAATTTGCATTCCTAAAATAAACAAATGAAGTGTAAGATGAAATCTGCTCAGAGATGTAATGAAAGGTAACTTCTTGAAACAAGCCTTTGAAAACACACATAAAAAAGGCACTGTCTGATGCAGGAAAAAAATGTATACAGAAATATCAACACTGAGCAACATCTTAATGAACTTATCCTAAACTTGGTCTGTAAAAAAAGAATCTTGAGAATTTCCAAGCAGAAAAGATAAGAAAAACAAAATAAAAAACAACTCAGTCTGTCTTCAACCCTCTTCACAACATTCAGAGCCAAAAGAGAGCAGTGGAGTGCTTTGTTTTGAGGGAAATAAAGATTACTCCAAGATTTTTACACGTACCCATGTAAGTAATCAACACTCTCAAGTCTTCAAAATTTTATGATAACAAATTTGAACCTCTTTAAGTGTAAACTAAGATTAAATCATAGAAACCACGACTAAATGTAAATGTTACACATCCTGACCATCTAAAAATCACATGAGGGGGGCAGATGTGGCCCAAATGGTTGAGTGTCCCTCTCCCATATGGAGGGACCTGGGTTTGATGCCCGGGACCTCCCGGCAAAATAAAGTTAAAAAAAAAAAAAAAAAAAAATCACATGAAAAACAGAGGTGGGGAAAGGTGTGAGAAGAAGTGTCAGCATATTCTGCCCTCGTCTCCCATTGCAGGGAGTTAATGTCAAAACGTCCTAAGCTAAAATATGTATTAGAAACAAACCCCTAACTTTTTCATAATCATTCTCTCCTACTTCTGATGATCTTTCAGGAGTGCGTATTTCTGATTGCCAGGAAATGTTACCATCTGACATTTCCATTCTTTCCGTTTTATTTTATTTTTCTTGTATTAAACCCAAGTAAAATTAAATGCAATGTTTTAATTGTAAAGTATCATGAGTAGTTATGATCCCCTTTTCCATCAAAAGTACTTCTATTTAGACTTCTTTCTCTAAACATGCATAAAAAGGTATCTGGAATCATAGTTATCAAATGTTAATGTTTGTTTTTTCTAGATGGAAAATTTGGCGTGATTTTAAAATTCTTATTCTGTATATTCTTCTGTATTTGAATGTTTAAAACTCAGTAAACACCATTTTTATAATAACAGCAAAGTTATTCTTTTAGAAAGAAAAAAAATTCTCTACCGCACACTGCAAACCTCTGAAATGTAGGTAGAGACTGAGCACTGAGTCTGAGCTGAAAACCTGCTGCAGGATGGCAAGCAGGGAGACAAGAGCGGCTGGGAGATGTGCCCTCACTCATTCTGCACACATTCCCTGAGCTACCAGGGACGCAAAGCCAAGCGAGACGTAAGCTCCGCTGCCGAGGACCTCAGAAGTTTCTAGTCTCAGCACCATTGACATTTGGGGCCACATAATTCTTTGCTATGGGGCCCGTCTTGCACGTGGTCGGATGTTTCACATTATCCCTGGCCTCTGCCATCAGGTGCCAGCAGCATGGCCCCTACCCCAGGGTATTCGTCAGCCAAAGGGGCGCTGATGCAAAGCACCAGAGGTCTGCTGGCCTTTATAAAGGGTATTTGTTGGGGTGGAAGCTTACAGTTACCAGGCCCTAAAGAGTCCAACTCAAGGTACCCTGAGAGGGACTTGCTCACCCAAGACCATTGGCCACGGGTGGAAGCAAGATGGCGGGCGACGTCTGCGAGGGCTCAGCCTTCCTCTTCCCTCTTAAGGCTCCATGGTCCCAGCTTTCCCGATCTCAGCTGTAGGCTGGCATAGGGCTTGTCTCTCCCCGGGGCTCCTTTCTTTCTGGGCTCAGCTGCTCTGTTCTCTTCACAAGATCAGCTGTAGACTGTAGGCTCATCTCTCTTCTGGGGGCCTCTGCCTTGGCTAATGGGGACTTCTCTCTTTCCTCACGTATCTGCTTCTCTGTGTGAGAGTTTGTTTTATCCCCATCAAGGGGGTAGGGACCTAACCTTGCATGTCCTAATGACATGGTTGAATCAAAGCCCTAATCTTAGCATAATTTAATCGAAGACATCTCAGCTAACTCTAATACAATCAAAGGGGATCACACCCAGAGGAACAGACCAGTTTACAAACATAATCAAATACCTTTTTTGGAATTCATAAATAATATCAAACTGCCACACCCAGGTTGAGACCATAGAAAATGTACCTAAACATTGCCAAATGTTCCTGCAAGGCTAATTCTGCCCTTGAGAACCATGTTGTAGAGGGAGAGACAAACCAGTAAAGGCAGGCTGTAGTGGAGGAGGGGCGAGTGGCAAGGAGAAAGGATCAGGCGAGAAGGGGGCAACGCTGGAGGGCGGCGCGTAGCCGGGGATGAGCTGGCTCCTTGTGAACCAGCTTTGCTGAGAAGTAGCGCTGCTGGCTATACTTCACCTTCTCTCCTCTCCTGGCACCGCTTCACGGGCAAGCGGAAGTGCCTCAAAGCCAAACCCCAGAGACGCAGGGATGAATGTTCACTCCAGAAGTTTTAAGCCCTGTAACAGGGACCAACGAATTTTGACTGTGGAGGCCTGTCCATATCCCTGAAACCACCCTACAGGAAGCGTTTCATTTTGCCTGAACATAAAGTTCCGTCAAGTTCCTCCTGCCACAACCAGACGTTCCTACCCAAAGCTGGTTTCTGGTCACGCACATTTCCTTCTCCAGTACAAGCCCCTCAACCTCATGTTCAGCCTTGAACCCAACTCCTCCCTTACCGTCCCCGCCTCTGATGCAGCCTGGCTTTCTTGCCACTACCAAATGCACTCCTGTTTTCCTGTCTCCACTCCGTCACTTAGGAAAGAGTTTTATGTTCTTAAACACTCTACCTATTAAACTCCTACCCATCCTCTGAAACCCATCTCAAAAATCTCTTCCTCTGGGAAGATCTTCCTAATTTGACCTACTGGATATGATGGCTTTCTTTGAAACCCACACTCTATCCTCCACTTCAGAATGGCATTTGCCATACTCTGCCTTGTTTGGTAAATATTTGTAGGTGAGGGTTGCCTGAGATCAAGGATGTGTGTGTTTGTGTGTGTGTCTCATCATTTATCTCCCTGTGGTTCCCATACAGTATACTTTGTGGGTAATAGATCCTTGACAGAGATTGTTCTGAATGAAACAAATGAACTGGAGCAGGTAGATGCACCTTGTGCTGTAGGTGTGGACAGAATCTTTTCTCTCCTCAGAGAGGATTTAGGCTTTCATCTTAAACTGAATCACCAGGGTTTTAAAGAAATAATGCCTTTAACCCATTTCTGAAACACACAGTCTGTTTTCTGGATAACAATAGATTTTGACTGAAATATGATTAGCAAAATTTAAAATCTGCAATGCTAGTCTTTCAGAGAATTTTTTTTTCTTTCTTTCTTTTTTTTTTTTCATACCAGGGCCAGGATTGAACCCCGAACCTCATTTGTGGGAAGTCGGCGCTCAACTACTGAGCCACATCGGCTCCCCTGAGTTGGTTTTTTTGTTTGTTTGCTTGGTTTTTTTTTGCTGTTTGGTTTTTTTTGTTTTGTTTTTAGGAGGCTCCAGGGACCAAACCTGGGGCCTCCCATGTGGGAAGCAGGTGCTCGACTGCTTGAGCCACATCCGCTCCCCTCTTAGAGAATAGAGAATTTTGACCTAAACATCTTAAATTTCCCTCAAAACAATGTTGTCTCATATTTATTGAATTGTTACAAGTCCTGGGTGCCAGTCTCGCTATGACCCTCTGAGAGATTCTAAGTTAGACAATAAAATGTCTCGGTCCCTTGATTTCCACGTCTATGACATATTGATTTGGAATACACTTAGTCTCCAACCTTCCCTATCAGACCAAATGAGAAGAGCTGGGAAAATCCACTGGATTTTGTAGCACCATTACTTTGATTGGAAGTTCTGTTCATTACTGAATTGAGTAAATTTTGAATGCTTAGGATGGTTCTTATATTTCTGACAGGTAAACGTGTTATTTGGCTTTGTTTTGGCAGGGGAGATAAATTTAAAGGTGGCTGTCTTTAATTTCTAACTTTAATCTATAATGAAGTTTTTCCTGTTTCCTGCCTTTTGGCCACTCCACTCCTAAGCTTTGGCTTACTTGGCCATGTTCAGGAAAAAGGGAAAGAAGTCAAATTCAAATCGGTGCGCTTTTTCCTTCTGAGCAGCCCTGAGCAGCCGTGGCCTGGACCACGGGGTGGCCTTCAGAGGCCCCGGCAGATCGCAGCTGTCCCAGGGCAGGGCAGCACGACACGGTTTTGTGCCCGTTGTGCAGCCATAACTGAAAGCTTTGACCACTATGTGAGAAGGTTTTTATGTCAGTGCCTTAAGGTGTTCGTTTCTAGTTTAAACAAAATATAAAACACGTTTTTTCAGGGCTAATGTTACCCCCTTTTTCTCCTATTTTAGGGAGCTCATGGCCTAAGGGGACCTGCAGGCCCAGAGGTACAAGATTTCTTTTCTCAACTCTATATGACAAATTTTCAGTGTCTGATCAACAAACTGGAGTAAAGTCTCTTCCAAATCTAAAATTCTTTTGCTTTTCAATAACATCAGATATGGAATAAAATGTTGGAAAACTTTTAGGTTGCAATTTCAAGGACTCATATCTTAAAAGAAAATGAAAGTTTGAGTGTTTTCATCAAAAACCATAAAAACTAATGACCACAGATGGTACTTGACTCTGTTATTATTATTAAATTTGATTTTGTTTCAATGTCAAGTGTAAGCTCTAGTAACTCAGTGGGTGATTTTTCTTTTAGATTGTTGTTCGATTAACTCAGAGACTTTACTTACAATTCCCATGAAAACCCATAGAAACCAAGAAAATACAACAAAACCCTAATACAAATTAAATATTCTGGTGGTTTTGTTCAAAAAGCTTATTAGACCAAAACCCCCGTCATGTCCTTTGTGCTTGTTGGTGATATGCCACAGATGCTTCGCGAACCTACTATGTTTACAAAAGCTGATTGTGACAGAGAGTTTTACGGATTGAAGAGACACATCCTCAGATTGAAAATCCAGTCAGGATAGATAATCCATTCTCAAGTGCATCATGGTAAAGCTCCAGAATGTTGAAGGGAAAATCTTACACATTGCCAGCGAGAGGAGTTTTAATTACAAACGAATGTCCAGGTAGATTACAGCAGATTCTGCTCAACAATGATCCATGACAGAAAACAGAGTGTCTTCAATGTGCAGAGAAAAAATAACTGTTGACCTAGAATTTTATATCTACCTGAAGTAGGAGTGAATGTAAAATAAAGACATTTTCAGATATATAAAGACTAGTAGAGTTTACCATCCACAGACATCCCTTCTCCCTCCACTTCAAAGCTATACTTAAAAAAAAAAAAAAAAAAAAAAAGTGAACCAAGAAAAGTGACATGAAATAAATAAAATGAGCTCTGAGGGAGAGGGTGAGGAGAAATTTCCTCTTGCTGATTTTGAGGAAAGGGCATCAACACAGGACATTTAGATATATCCAACTGAGATGCAAACTTAGGCTATCCTGATAGCTGCCTAAGTTTGGCTTTCTCCATCTTTCCTGACTGTTTTTGGAATTCTTACCTGTGGTAGAGACCAAGGGTGAATGAAGAGAATGCTCAATTTTGATCCCTAGATATTTCATCCACTTGAATACACATGTGAGTAAATGCCTCGAGATTTTTGAGGGGGAAATGAGAAGTAAATTGTAGGTCTTTTTAAGGCCAAATACTAAAGGTAAATATAGGGAAAAAAAAAAAAAGGTGTGTACATGTGTGCGTGTGTGTGTGTGTAAAGACAAGGAAATACATCGAAATATTAGTTGTGGTTACCTCTGGTTGATGGGATTATGAAAGATATTTTTCTTTTCTTTCCCTTTATTTTTCACATTCTTTGCAAAGGTCATGCATTGTCCTTGTGATTGGAAAAATATGTGTAATCTGTACCTAAAGGAGAAAAAGTTCTCAGGGAAAAGTGCTAACAGGTTGGTTGGTTCTCGCCGCAGGGGCAAAGAGGCAAGCCGGGCCCTGAGGGACCTGAAGGCTCGCTGGGACTGAAGGGGCCTCAGGTAGGTGTCAGACAGGTCAGGGAGAGACCTAAAGTGGCCGGGGGCCTGGAGACTGCGCCTTGGCAGAGGCCCTCCACCCCTTGGAGAATTGCAGAGGTGCAGGTGCAGGGTGGTGACGGAAGAGCTCCGCGGATTTGGCCTGGGCACTGAGCACACTGGCCTCGGGCCCTGCGGTCATGGGGTATGGGGGGGGTGAGCGCGCTGGGCGGCAGACCCCTGTGCCCTGGGGTCCAGCTCGCGGGGCGTTCTGGAGACGTGGAGCCTCGAAGCTGGGCACGCGGTCACCTTAGCACAGCAAGAGCCCGGAGTGCCACGCCTGGATGCCCCTGACGTGGGGCCGGCCCTGCTCTAGGAAAGAACTCTTCCAGAGGCACTGGAGCCTGCGCGGGGAAGCTGCCGAGGGCCATCGGCCTCTCCGCCCTGGCCACTCCTGCAGCAGCTGCCTCAAGACACTGTCCTTCGCAAGGAGCAGACGGTGGGAGGGGAGGGAGGCGTGAGCCAGAGAGGGCAAAGCATAGCCTAAAATAATAAATGAGAAGGGAAAGAAGGGCCTAGCAAACGCTGAGCTGACAGGCAGGATGTAGGCCACAAGAAGTCAGAACACTTTCTTCCTCCCCAAACGTTCAATTTTGAAAGCCTGAGAAATAATTGTGATATTTGGTATATGCCGGACAAGCAATGGTTCTGTTATTTTTATTTTTAACTGGTTCTGTTATTTTTAAAGTTGTGATCCACATAGTTAAAAAAAATAAAAGCAGCTATTATATGTTGGCAGCTTGATGCATAGAAGTTGGGTAAAATATCCTTAAACACCAGAAG
Organism: Tolypeutes matacus; assembly: GCA_026826555.1. Classification (NCBI taxonomy): domain Eukaryota; kingdom Metazoa; phylum Chordata; class Mammalia; order Cingulata; family Chlamyphoridae; genus Tolypeutes; species Tolypeutes matacus. The sequence continues at coordinate 1,865,519 of JAKSZT010029748.1, read as the reverse complement.
AGAAACTTTGTCCATTTTACCAAGATTTCAGAGCAGCAAGCAGGCTTTCCCTTGGACCTCTTCCTCTTTGTAGCCTGATTGCTCTCTGTCGTTACTTGCCAGCTGAAGAAAGTTTTTTTTACCTTCAGAAGGTACTGGGCTTCCCTTGAAGGGACTGGGCTGTAGGGAAGCATTTCAATAAATCGGCTTTATGTCATGCGAAGCAAGTAGCTCCACAACATCCCCTCTTCCGTTTTAGAGGCCCTTATTCTTTTTCATGACATTTTAAATTCTTTTTCATGATATTTTAAAGAGAGATGCAAAAACAAAGCACAAAAGGGAAGTTGCTTTGCACAACAAATGGAGTCCATGCTTAACAGGCAAGAAAAGCAGAAATTCCAGAAGTAGAAAGATCCAGATTTCTCTTACCCTGTTCCGTACCTTGTTTATGCCCAGTCTTCAGTGTAGTTGTTGAATTGAAAATCCATTTAAATCTTCCAATTTCAGATTTTCATAATTCAGGGTTTTTTTTCTTTTTAGCATAAGAATTTTAGGGATTTAGAATATAAAGATGCTTAGGATAACTAGAGAGCAATAATGAAAAATCCAGCTCTTCCGTATTATTTCTTCCAAACCCCAGTCGCTTCAAGTGCAAATGCCCAACTGCCTAAATTTCAGATCGGACCAAGTTATCCCTCCAACAGATCGGCAGAGCCAAAGGCATGGTCAGAGCTCTCTTTCAATTTCTGTCCATGTCACTGACTTCGTATTTCCACTTTTTATACTCAAGTTATTATTCAAGTGTTCCTTTATAGGGAGAAAATAATGCTTTAAATCTGTGTACTTAGGGTCCCAGAGGAGATGCTGGAGCGAAAGGAGAAAAAGGAGGTCTCGGAAGTAAAGGTCCCCAGGTATGTAAGGAGAGAGAAAGTGACGGCATCTGGCTGGCTGTGCCTTGGTTTTGTGGTCTCTTCCCTGCAGATGCTGTTATTTCCTTTGAACCAGCGAGGGGCCCTGGGTTTGGCTTCAGTGCTCGGATGTGGCAGCCACATCAAACCCTGGTGCCCACCAGCTGGCTACTCTGTCTGACTCAGAGGTGGAAGGTGGTCGCTGACCCTCTGCCCTGGCTACTCAGCAGCTACTGTGAGGTTAAGAAATGCTCCTGCACATCATCAGAGCCCAGCACTCCCTGGACCTCAGCCCCCCAGGGGCGCCCATCACCCCTGGAATGCAAGCTGCTTGAGTGGGCCTCAACCTTGGCTGCACCTTGCAACCTCCTGGGGATAGTGTAAAACGTGCCACCGCCTGGGACCCTCCCCAGGCCACTGAGATCAGAGTCCATGGAGGTGAGGCCGGGATATCAGGAGTCATAAAATCTCCCCAGGTGAGTCCAGTGTGCCCCCAGGGTAGGGAAGGACAGCCCGATAGCAGTCACCGGGGACTGGTTAAAATGCAGATTCTGAGCCAGCAGGTCTGAGTTGGGGCCTGAGAGTCCCCCTTTCCAAGGGGGTCCAGGTGGTGACGCTGACCCCCACCACACCTGACCTGCCCCTGGCCCACCTGGGCACGCATCGTGGTATGTATTTATCTGTAAGCTCCTTGGGCCTGGGCCTTCGTCTTCGTACACTATCTCCAGAGCCCAGGACAGCAAGCTGGGCACAGAGTAGCGCTCAACAAATACTTGTTTAATGAATTAATCAGTAAACGAGCAAATGAGACACAGGTGGGACTTGTGCTTTCAGCTGAATGAGGATAAAAGGAGTCATTACTTGCGTCCACTGGGTAAGCGTGAGTGGCTAAGCTCATCCTCGGTCTTTAAGAAGCTATTTGCTTCCCTAGGTCTGGTTTTTAGAATGCTGGTGATAAACTAAGCCTGATTTATTATATGACCATCTTGTATGGGAAAAGACTACCTTTGGGTATCTTTGGTCAACCGTGAGAGATATAGCAGGGGGACGGATGTGGCTTGGGAGGTTGGGCATCCGTCTCCCATGTGGAGGGACCTGGATTTGATCCCTGGGATCTCCTGGTAAAAATTAAAAAAAGAAAAATATAGAGGGCGCGTGGGCCGCCGGGCCCTGCGAGCCACGCAGCGGGGTGATGACATGATAGGAGAGTGACACAAGGGAGAGCCAAGATGAGACGCACCGAAAAACCAGGAACTAAGGTGGCGCAGACAGGAGGACGCCTCTCTCCCACATTGGAGATTCTGAGGATCGAATCCCAGTGAAGACAGGAGGAGAAGGATGAGAGGGGAGGGCAGGAAACGGACACGGAGAGTTGCCCAGCGAATGGACACAGAAACAGCAAAAACGGGGGGTGGGGGTGGGGTGGTAAAAATGGATAAAAGTAAATAAATAAATAAATAAATAAATCTTAAAAAAAAAAAAGAAGCTATTTGCATGAGCTCAGATCTCATGACACTGTATTTCAAAGCACTTTAATTACTCCTCATGAGGATATTCGTTCCCATTTTGTTGAATGTGCTACTTTAAAAAGCATGACAACTTCCTTTTAAATTTCCTTGTAGAAGTAAATTGATGAAAAGCAACTGTTTTGCATTTATATCCCTGAGTCATTAAAAGCTAACTGGCACACAAATTGAGGTTTTTAAAAAAGTGAATGCCAAGGAGAACATAAATGGGGTAATTGTCTCCTGTGTTTACATATACTATTGAGAGATAGGTGGATTGAAATCCAAAGGTGGTGGCATTTCCCTCCCTCTAGAATCCAAGGTTGGACCCAAGTGGCTGTTATTCAAATAAGTTATTCCGCGTGTCCCTGCTGCACCTCTGTCAGTCTCGTTCATCTCGCTTGGGCTGTTTGGTTATAAGTCATAAATCATTCAACTTCTTGGCATTGCCAGAGCTGGTCAGAAGGCCTCTCTCCTCTGGGATAGCTCTTCTGCCTATCTGGCTGGAAAGCATGGTTTGCTTTCTCTGCTTGCCTTTGTTGAAATACCCGTAGCAATTCCAAGATGTGCAGAATCTTATAGAAGATTCAGGACATGATGAATGTGATCTCAAAAACTGTTGTTTTCAAAGGAAAACCATGGAGACAGACACAATCAGGTTTACATCGGGAGTGTTACTGTTTATTGGCTCGATAAATCCACTGCCCTGGGTTTCATGTTGTTTTACAGCTCAGGAGGAATGACACGAGTGTTTCCTAATAGTGAGCTTTAAGGTTTTTCTTAGAAAAGGGGATGTGATTTAGAAAAAAGGATGTGATTTCTGTCAGCAGTGTTCTGAAGACATTAACTCTGCAGTGTTACGGGGCGTTCTTCATAAATCAAACATGCTAATCTGGGCAAATATATAGCTATTATATAAAAGAAATACAATCCAGGGCACAATGAAAAGGAGGAAAGAACTTTGAAAGAAATGGCGTATTCTTTTGTACCTTCCTTTGTTCCCTTCTTGATTGGTTTATTTTAAGGTCCTACCACGACATAACCAATACCTAGAAAAAATGGAACATCAGACACAAAATATTAATTCTAGCTGGAGCTGGAGTAATTTTTAAAATACTTATGTTTTTGGTGCAGTGATCACTAGTGGCATTTGCAGTTTCAATGAAGGTTAGACTATTGAGGTGAATTTGTGGTACAAAGCAGAATTTCGGTGGTCACCTTTCAAAACACAGCATAATGGTCAAGCGCACAGGATGCCCTCAGTAAATGTTTGTCAACTGAGTATAGCAAATGTTCGACGACAGTGTGATCTAGATTACTCAGAATGTTGAAATCTGATGATTGCCATACGGGCTACATGAAAAATTGTTTACTATGCATTGATACTTAGTTTAATGAGGGCATTTTATCCCCAAAGCACACTGGTCAACATTCTGAGGAATATCATCATAATAATGACAATATGTAACCTGTATCGCAATCATCATATTTCAGTATTCTGCATAATCTCGATTGGGCGATCCATCAACCATTTGTTTTACTCATCTGACAGGCAGTTACTGAGTGTGTCCTGTGTGTCAGGCCCTGACTTAGGGTACAGGAATCCAGGATCCAGACCCTAGTCTCAAGAGCACTCAGTCTGGTAAAGGAGGCCCGTAAAAGTAGGTAACTGAGATGTGATGTGCTGAATGTTAAAATGTAATTATACCCAAGGTGGTGCAGTGGGGAAGATGATGGAGTTAAACGAGATGAGTGAATTAGGTTTTGTAGGATGAGGAGGTGTTTTCCCGGTGACCAAGGAAGGGGCAGACATCCAGGAAAAGAAACCGGATTGATATAGGGATAGCAAGGTGATTTTTGGAAGTCACAAATGGTTCCATATGGATGAGGTGTAGGATGTGTGGAGAAGCATTGGAAGTTGAAGTTGGTGGCTCTCCTAGACCAGCACTGTCAAAACCAGCCGTCTCTTGAGAAAGTGAACATCTTCTCGTGTGTCCTGACGTTTCTGCTCTTGCAATAGCTCACCATTTACTGGCCTCACGGTATCTATTTTCTCAGACTCAGATCATATATGACTCTTACAGAGTCTCCTTGGGTTGTTTCTTCCCAACTTCACATTTTCTGGTTGTAACTTTATGTAAGGTCTTACTCCCATGCTAATAAAATAAGAAGAGGTAAGAAGGGTTCTTCGTGAGGGTGAGAAGAACACAGGACTTTTGTCCCTGCCCTGCTGTGTATCCCATCCAAAGTCAAGGTGTCCTTGGCAATGCCCCGCCATTGACACCATGCTCCTCCTGGCCAGAGGCTCCTAAGGACAATCTGTTTCCCACTGAAACTCTATCTTCTCTTACCACGACAGCTATTGTGACCGGAAAGGCTCTGCGGCAGACTCTCAACCTGAGCGAAAGGCGCCAGCCCCAGCCCCCAGACTGGAGGTTAGCTCTGACCCCAGCCTCCAGCATCGTGTTTGGAGGTTGCATGCGTGGCAAGAATTTGGGACTCTGCTTGGGCTAGGTCAAAGCAGCGCCCAGTGTGGCTGTAGAGTCAGTGAGAATTCAGTTCACCTCCCATCTCGTTCTATTACCTGAATGGTTTAGGGCTAAACGCTTTGAGGATCTTTTTATCTGTTTTTTGGTTGGTAAAATGGTGATAATGAGATGCACCTCACTGTGTTGTTCTGAGGATTGAAGAAGACTGTATATAAATATACTACTCTTTAGTGCCTTGTACAGAATAAATGCTCAATAAAAGGCAGGCATTACAACAGAGCCATGAAGATTTGACCTCTAGCTAATGCCCTTTCTATTTAAATACACAAAGCTTCTCTTTATATGTCATAGCAGCTCTTGATCTCAGGTCAAGACAACTCTTTGACTCTGTGGTAACTTGGGGGTGGCAAGGAATTTTTCCTTTCCTTTAGCAATCACCAACATGACCCATTTTCCATCTGGCCGTATTGAGTAAATAATTTATCTAAGCAAAACATTTATTGGACCTTGAGCCCTATTCAAGCGATCACAAACCCCACTTTGTTACTTTGTGGGATCCTGTACAGGAAACAGAATCAGGTTTTCTGATGTTCTGATGACAAGGCCCTCTCTTCATCCATCCATTCACCCAAGAAACCTTTGTGTTTTGGAACTCTTTCAAACAAGTACTCTCTAGTTGTGTTTATGTGTTCTCAGGATGACTGCACATGAAATGATCTCCCAGAAATTTTCTCCTCCATCACATGGAGCTCTTTATATCTGAAGAAATCACAGAACATGAGCTGCTAGGCAAAACTTTCACTTCATCCTTTGTGGTCAAGGACAATTAAAATTTATTTCATCTCCCTGTGAATAAGGGAATTTCATATGGAAAAAAAAACACAACAAATTGAAAAACAATCTTTTCATCCTTCTTAGGAATATCCCTCCATCTAGAGATGGATGAATGGAAGGATGGAAGGACGGAAGGATGGGTCTTTGGTACTGCACTATATTCTAGAGATATGGAGTCAATAGGATGTAACCCCTTCCTTCAAAAAGAGTACAGTCCAATCCCTATTGGGCGAGAGAGAAAGTAAATTAAGAAATACATGCAGAGTAGAGCCATTTGTGAGACAAGTGTGAGGCCCAACAAAGCCAGGGGATTCAGCTATTCTTCCTGAAATAGTGATGATAAAAGTAAGATTTTCAGAAGAGGGTGACTATACCGCTCCTGTGGTGGGCTGAATTGTGCACCCCAATTTGGACATGTACTTGGTCTTGGTCTGCCTTCTGGTGGGTGTGGACATATTGAAGATGTTATTTCAGTTAAGGTGTGGCCCAATTGAATCCAGTTGGACTTTAATCTGAACTACTGGAGTCCTTTAGAAGCAGAATGAAATTCAGACATACAGAAAGTCATGTGGAGAAGAAACTGGAAGTCAGTTGGTAACTGGAAGAAAAAGGACACAACTCCACCAAGTGCATTGTCATGCGACAGAAGGGCCAAGGACCCAAGGGTCGTCAGCAGCCAGCCCCAGAGGCTGCAGTCTTCAAGGAGAAAACTTCATCTTGCTGATGTCTTGACTTTGGACTTCTCCTAGCCTCAAAATTGTGAACCAATAAATTCCTGTTGTTTAAGCCAGCCCATTGTATGGCATTGGTTTTAGCTGTTGGGAAATGAAAACTTCTCCCCATACAAAGAAATGGACCACCTAAGTTGTCCAACTTGCCTAAGATTGTGGCAGCAACAAGAAGCATTTGGTGACTTTAGAGTGTGTGATGTGCATGAACATAGAGTGATTGAACTAATCACAGAAATTGAGGCTACAGAGACAAGCAATGCCAAGATTTCAAGGAATTTTACAAAATAAGCAGATCTTAAACTTTATTCTGAAATCTACTCAGAATTCAGGATTAAGAATTTCAAACAAAGTGGCAGCATTAGCCTGAGGTTTCAAATCACTCTAACTCTTGTGGAGAATGGGTCAGAGAGAGGCCTGCTGTAGTTAGGGAAGCCAGGAATTTAGGGGAAATGCAAGAGGCCCTGAAGATAGGTGATAGCCATGGTGATGGGAGAAGGATGGATACAGAAAGAGGACAGAATCTTTGGGACTTGTGGCTGATTGTTTTGAAACATGAGCTAGAGGGAGGGGTCTGTGGTGATTATCAGGTTTCTGGCTTGGGTTTCAGGAGACATAACTGGTGATACCATTCCTTGAGGAATAGACTGAGACAGAGCGTGATTTTAGGTAAATATTATTTTTATAGCAAGCTCCTTTGGGATATTCAATAGGCGTTTTAATCTCTGGGTCTGGTGTTAAGCTGAGCAGTCTGGACTGGAGATGCATGCCCAGGAGTCATTGTATGTGAGTCGGGGGAGGTGTCGCTCAGGAAGACAAGGATGAAGTGAGAAAAATAAGGTCAGAGGATGGAGCCCTGGGCCACAAGGAAACTTAAGAGGCAAATAGAAGAGGGTTGAGTCTCGGTAGGTTCCTAGAGGAGACCAGAGAAGTATCATGGTAATTGGTGTTAGAGAAGTTAATGGAAATGTTTCAAGAAGCATGTGATCAAAGTCAAATAATGTAAGGATAGAAAAATGTCAACTAGATTGGACATGAAGGCCATTGGAACTGTTTCCATGTGTAGTAGGAGCAAAATAGGAGGGCATGAATTTAAGAGCTATAGAGGGTGAAGAAATTGAAGTTTTTAGCTGGGGAGTTGCAGAAAGCTCATTATTACCTTTCTTAGTGTCCAGTTGGTTGTGCAGCAATCCTCCCTTCTAGGATATTTTTTATGTACAACTTATTACATTTTTCATTTTTGAAGACCAAAAGGTTAATTAATGTCACAATTATTTTTTCTGAACAAAATTAATTGGCTAAACATCATTGTTATTACACAGATATTGATTTATTTACTTTTAAATTATAGCAACCATAGCAAAAGATTATGAAAATGAATTCAATTCACTTTTGTCAGGATTACTTATAAGTACTTCTTAACAGTTTAACCAGAAGAGATTTCTGTTGCCATATGTTTGGATATCCCAAAGGAAAAATCAGATGCCAAGTGTTAATAACAGAGGAAGGCCATTTGCTTTCTCAGAATGGGGATTTTTTAAAATGTTCATCTCTGACACTGTTCCAATAAAATATGCTTTCTAGAATGTTGGAAAGACTTACGTTTATTTTATCCAGTAGATTTTCCATACAGATGCATGTTATGTTTATCCATGTGTTGAAGTTTTGTTGCTATGTTCTTCAGTAAGTTCTTACAGTTTTCTTCATATAGGTCTTTGCATCTTTTCATGTTAAATGTATTATATTTCTTTTTTCTTGGTAAATGGGAATTTATTTAAATTTACTTTTATAACTAGGAGAGAGAAAACAATTTCTGAATATTTATCTCATACCTCCTCAACATAGTTTGTTATTAATGCAAAGTAAAGTTTCTTAAGCTTTCTGATGTACAAACAATATTTTAAATGAAGACAATTTTACCTATAAAAATGATTTCCACCAAAGCAAGTGTCCTTAAGAATGAAGTTCAAGGTAAATGCCCCTTGGAATGACTTTTTAAAATGTTAGACATTTTAGTAACAACTCAGAGACCAAAACAGTGAGAACCTGAAATCTCTTTGGAAGAGAAGACTCACAAGGAAGCACAATCATTCATGCAACATCTGGCATGAATTACTTTATTAATTTTCTTTTATTTACTAGTCCTTATGTGACAGCTGTGATACTTTTTTCCAGAGCAGAAATCAATACAGTCATAATTCTTTTTCCATCTGTGGTTCATTTTCCTCTTTTCCTCTTAGGAGAGACACAAAGGGTTTTAAAGAAAGTTGCTTTGTGTTCTGCTATACTTGCAATCTTTGTTTTGTTTCAGGGGCCTCCAGGACCAGAAGGAGAGGCAGGGAGTCCAGGCCGTTTGGGAAGCCAAGGAAATAAAGTAGGTCACATTCTTTATACCCACCAAAGTTGAGGTCTTTTGCTCTGGTGCTATTAGCCAGAGGGCTTTCAGCACACAGAAGAGCACATCCTGGCTTGATTCTTAGAGAGCCAGCAGCTTCTCAAGACGTGGGTGTGGGCCTGGCTGAGGTCAGGAATTCCAGGCAGCACAAGCTCCTGAGGGGCTCCACCCAGTCTGAGCTGGCCACCCTTGCTCCCTGGCAGTTGACTGTTGGAAAGAAGGTTGGTTGGAGAATGAAATGGGGTATGTGGACAACAAGAACAAGCACCTTCAGCTAGGAGGAAGTACTAGGGCATGTGGTGTAGCAATTATGGTCTGGAACCGGGACAATACTGTCTTCTTGTTCTGGGAGCTGGGAGAGTGGGGAGGGAAGGACCCCCTTAGAGAAGACTGTGGGGAACTGGCACCAGAGGTGACAATCAAGTTTCTCTTTCGTTGAGGAAGGATGGGAGTGTCAGATGTCATAGGTGTAAGGAGAAGGTTTGTATGTGAAATGAAGACACTCCGTTGAGTATGACAGAAGGAGTCAACAGCGTGGTAGACAGTGATAGAGGGAGCCTAGAGCCTAGGCAGACATGAGAGTGGAAGGCGGTAGGTGTGAGCAGGGTCGTTGTGTGAAGGAAGGTCATTGATAACAAAGGGACTTTTATACTGGGGGGAGTAGGGAGGTGGACATGAATTTGGGAGATGAGTGTTCCAAAGCAAACCCAAAACACTTTGGGCAGTGTATTAGTCAGCCAAAGGGGTGCTGATGCAACATACCAGGAATCTGTTGGCTTTTATAAAGGGTATTTATTTGGGGTAGAAGCTTTCAGTTACAAGACCCTAAAGAGTAAGTTACTTCCCTCACCAAAGTCTGTTGCCATGTGTTGGGGCAAGATGTCTGCTGAGGGTCTAGCCTTCCTCTTCCTCTTAAGGCTCCGTGGTCCCAGCTTCTTCCAGTGTCAGCTGTAGGCTGGGACAAGTCTCATCTCTCCCGGGGCTTGTTTCTGTCTAGGCTCAGCTACTCTGCTCTCTCCAAAAGGCAAGCTGTAGACTATCAGGCAAACAGCTCATCTCTCTTCCCGGGGCCTCTGCTGTGTCTAATGGAGCCTTCTCTCTTTGCTTACGTATCTGCTTTTCTGTGTATTTACTCCCCGGGGCTCCAGGATCAAAACTCCAACCTCCCTTCTTTGCGATACGGTTTCTCTGTGAGTCCCAGCCCACCAAGGGGGCAGGGACTCAAGTCCTACTAACATGGCCCAATCAAAGCCTTAATCATTATTTAATCAAGTAAAAGTGAAATTTCTGAATCCAATATAATCTAATATACCCAGAAGAACAGACCAGTTTACAAACATAATCCAATATCTATTTTTGGAAATTCATAAACAACATCAAACTGCTACAGGCAGCCTAGGATGGACTGAGCTCTCTAGACTCCTCATTAACTGAGATGGACCCAAACACCTACCCCTAGCTTTCTCCAATAAGCCTAAGTCCCAAGGAGGCAAGTAACCCAGCAGTTAGTCCTGGGCTCGATGCCTAGATCTACCAATTAACCAGGTATTTGACCCTGGACAAGTCATCTGGCTTCCCTTGCTTCCCCATGTTTAAGCAGGCATTCTCAAATTTCAGTGTGCATAAAAATCAGCTGAGAAGTTTATTTTAAAAGGCATATTCTTGGGCTCCAGTACCAGTTATGGATTCCAGTGGGGTCCAAGCATTTCCTTCTACACATGAACCCCAGGTTCATAGTTTAATTGTGGGGTAAGTGGTCCCAGGAACACACTTTGAGAACCACTGCCCTAAAAGAAAGTTGTCAGGGAAGAAGACACCCTGCTTCCCTTCCATGAAACCTGTCCCATTTCACCCCCAGGAATCTGAGCTGGTGGGTACTTGTCCATTTGCCCATCTCACACTTCTTGTGTTGCTTTCTATCCTTGAAAAGGAGTTAAGCTCTCCTGCCTCTTAAGTTCCACACTCTCCTTTCAAGGGGGGAGGAGGGAGTAACCTGATAGTGGAAAACCTTGATAAACTACTGCAACCAGGCAATCGAGGTCAACATCAGTAATGATAAGCCTTGTTGGTAGTAGGTACCCTTGATACGTGATGAAAATGGCACCTCATCTCTGTGGGCTTCCTCCCAAAACCCAGTCTAATCATGACAAAAACATCCAACATACCCCACTTGAGGGACAGTCTACAAAAAACCTGACCAGTATTCCTCAAAACCATCAAAGTTATCAAAAGAAGAAAAGCCTGAGAAGCTGGCACAGTCTAGAGGAGCCTAAAGACATACAACAACTACGTGTAATGTGGTGTCGTGGATGGGGCCCTGAAGCAGAAAAAAGACATTGGGTGAAAAACTAGGACCTCTGAATAAGTATGGACTTCAGCTAATAGTAATGCACCAATATCGGTTCATTTGTTGCGAAGAAAACACACCCTCCTAAACAATGTAAGACGTTAACAATAGGGGACACTGGATATGGGGTAGACGGGAGTTCTCTGTACTATCACAACTTCTCTGTAAAACTAAAACTATTTCAAAATTGAGAGTCTTTTAAGAAAGAAGGAGCCAACCTTCCTTTGTAAACCCGTTGACTCTTCCCATGTCGCTGGATCTTCCTAAGCATAATCCCCGGCAGACCATATGCTTGCCAGAAGGCAAACTGCCACCAGGGATGTCGTGCTCCCTTGGCTATCTTGATATGCACTTAAAGCCTAAAACTAGATTAATAAAACTGCTGTCTTTGCACCAGCCAGATCACTTGCATGGATGATCATAAAAAATAATTTTCTTAAATCTTGTTAAAGTACAGAGTTTCCTCAACTCACGGTAAGACATTTCCAAGAGTGTTGCTCGTGTCACTGAGCTACTGAAATGGCAACTTGCACAAAACAAGTCAGACTTGACAAGGCTTCACTTGCCAGCAGCATCAGTTCCTCCTGCACGACTTGTACAAGGCACAGCCCTGGGCACAGACCCCCTGAAGGGGCATGTAGCAAACGTGGGTGCAGTCAGATGTTGCCTTAGCACCAGCATTTCTAATTTCCATGATTACGTCAACCTCATGGGGACTTATTTTATTGCTCTGTTTTCAGGGAGAAGCTGGAGGTCTGGGGAAAAAAGGAGCTATTGGCTTACAAGGCCCTCGAGGAATGCCGGTTTGCGTTTTATCACTCCTTCTGCTCTGGCTCTTGGAATCTTTTAGTTCCGTAGATATTTGCTGTAGGTCTCTTAAGAGCATTTTGAAGATATCATTCCAATCCAGCTTCATAGTTTTCTAGATACTGCAAGAGATATTCACCTCATCTTAGATAATGCCTTGGCCAGCCTTTCCCAGGTAGCAGTTTCCCAGGTGCAAACATCGTGGGCAGGTGCTCCCAGACTGTAAAGGGGCCACATCAGTCTTGGGCAGCCCCATCATCCTCCTTCCAGACTGTCCTCCCGCCAGAACCTCTTCATCAGGGACACATCCCTCCTGCTCCTGAAGACCAAGGCTCCCCACTAGGGCCTCCTCCTGCAAGAGTCAGACAGCACCCATGCCCGGGCACCTAGGAGGTCTTGTTTCTGCCCAGCAAACTGGTAACTCAATCAGCGCTAAGGTATTAAGATACAGTGTTCTCCAGAAGTAGCCCGAGCAGCCCATTTGGTCTTCATCTTAATGCTGAGAGTAAGTGTAATTATCACTCCCATATCACACATAAGACTAAGGGGCAGTGCATTGTCTGAGTCAGTTGCTGGCAGTGGTCTTTAGTGCCACTCACAAAATGTCAGCAGCCTGCCACAGAGGCCTCCTTTACCTGGTCAAACCACAGAGCTGGCTGTCTTGTCCTCTTGTCACAAGGCTGCCTCCACCTGCAGTGCAGGATGCTTGCAATTATGGCTTTCTTTACAGGGTGGCGATGGCAGTCCAGGTTATGGTACAGTCGGAAGTAAAGGAACAAAGGTAAGGTACTGTGCTGGAAGCAGATTTCTCGTTTATTTTTTTCGGTTGCTTGCTTGCTTGTTTGGTTGGTTGGGTTTTTTTTTTTTTTTTTTTTTTGGTTTGTTTGTTTACCACATTTAATGGAAAATAAGGCAGGCAGGGAATATGGTTGTCGGGCATGTAGAAATATATTTTGATAATTCATTTACTGATACCCCGTGGAGAACGTAGTGGAGAAGAAAAGAGGCAGCAATTGAAACTTGAGAATGACTTTCCCGTTCTCTGTGGAAGTGTGTGCCCAGCCCTGGCTTCTTTCAGCCTGAGCGTCTCATCTTGGCAGCTGTGTGCTCTGCTTCATGCAGCCAGGCTTTCCGAAACCTGTTCTTCTCTTACAGTTTTGCTTTAGCCGTTAGTGAGAAGTTTTGCATGGCTTTCCTAAATGCACTGGGCCAAGCAGTAACTTTAAAATAAAGCCTTTCAACTTTACCTCAGAAATATTGTCACTGAATAGTCAAGTGGCTGGAAAGAATTTAGATAAACTTACCAAAGCCAGTGATTTCTAGATAACCCCTTAGAGGTAATGATGCAAACCCCAGTCACAGCTGCAATATCCACAAAACCATAATATAAGTAAGGATACCCTTTCTGCAAAATGTGAGACCTGGGACAAAGGTTTACAAAGATACAAAAAAAAAAAAGGTCAATAGATGGAGAAGTGCACTAAGTCCATCTTGGAAATTCTAAAACATTATAAAGGGTCCGTGTAATTCTAAGTGGAATCCCAATGGAAATGATGTAAGAGGCTGACAGGAAGAATTAACAGAAAAACTAATTTTTTTGAAAAAGAAAACTAATGAATGAAAGATGGCCAGAGAAATACTTATTAGAATAAGGAATAATTGAAAACAACCTAAATGTCCCATAGCAGGAGAAATTTTAACTAGCCTAAAGAAAATACAGTAAAATATTTATAATGGTTAGTTCTAGGTAGTAAGATTTGAGTGTTGTGTTAGTCAGTCAAAGGGGTGCTGATGCAAGGTACAGGAAATCTGTTGGCTTTTATAAAAGGGATTTATTTGGGGTAGAAGCTTACAGTTACAAGGCCCTAAAGAGTCCAACTCAAGGTTAGTTCCTCACCAAAGTCTGTTGCCACTTGTGGAAGCAAGATGGTGGGTGACGTCTGAGGGTTCAGCCTTACTCTTCCCTCTTAAGACTCCGTGGTCCCAGCTTCTTCCAATCTCAGCTGTAGGCTGGCGTAGGGCTCGTCTCTCTTCCTGGGCCTCATTTCTTTCTGGGCTCAGGTGCCCTGGTCTCTTCACAAGGTCAGCTGTAGACCATCAGGCTCATCTCTCTTCCCGGAGCCTCTGCCGTGTCTGTGGAGCCGTCTCTGTTCCTCTGTGTTCTTCTGTGTATCCACTTCTTTGCTCTTGATTGAGCTGTTTATAAAGCCCACCAAGGGGGCTGGGGCTCAATTCTGAATTGCCCTAATGACTGGTCAGATCAAAGCCCTAATCGTAAACATAATTTAATGAAAGACATCTCAGCTGAATCTAATAGAATCAAAGGGCATCACAGCCAGAGGAACAGGCCAGTTTATGAACATAATTAAATATCTTTTTATAAATTCATAAATAATATCAAACTGCCACAGGAGGGTTTCCTTTCCATTCTTTTGTATTTCATATATGTTTGAGGATATATTTACTAGTCAGAAAATAAACTTTCTTTTAAACAAAACTTGTACTTTTCATCAAATAGGTATTATCTTACTACTTGAATTAGTCTTGGCCCAAGTAAGGAAAACAGAGGTCCAGAAAGTGAATGTCATGTGCACACTACATAGACTTACCACATCTCCCCTGAAGCCCATTTCAAGGAGCTGTTGCAGAAGCATGTGGCCAGACGACCGCCTGTCCTGCTCCGTGTCTACCATGGAAGGAGAGAGAGCCACACGCAGCCACCTGGGGGGTTGGCGTATGTTGATGTCACGAGTAGCTGGTCTGATGTAAAAAGATGGACTTAGATTCTCAAATAGCTTTTAATATCCAATTGTTTTAGAATTTCCTGGGTTCAGAAGTATGACAACTAATGGTAGCAGGTAAAATTAAGTCAGCATAAGCCCACCTGGATCACGTGTGCATACTTAATATTCCCTATTGTCGATTGTAGGGACCAGAAGGATTCCCCGGAGAAAGTGGGCCTAAGGTACCGTGTGCTTCATATTCCTAGAGCTCAGCCCGAAATACTCAGGGGCTTGCCAGCCGGGGGTTGGACCGTATTTCCCAGGACCGTATTTCCCAGGACAACGGAAGAGCAGTTAATGGGGAAGAAATGTTCTACCTTTATGGGGGAAACGGGAAGAAACAAAAGGCATTTTTCCCTTTTCAAGGTTATACAGTTGTTTAGGATGGGTGTGACTTTTTAAAATATTCCATTCCTTGTTTTTAAATTCATGGATGGAGGAAGAAAGGTCATCCTTTTTGTTTTTCTCCTCAAATGTACACCTTCCCCTCTGTCATATGGTGTATTTCCTTCTTTGCTCAAAGGAAAGTAAAATGTAAGGAAAACCAAAATTGCCGGATTCCTCCTGGTTCGTTTTTCCATGTGTTTATAAATCACCTTTATAATGATGTCCGTTACCTTAAGACGTTTGCTTTTCCTGGAAACATACTGAACTGAGTGTTAGGGACAGGGAAAAAAAAAAAAGGGTGCAGTTTGTGTTTCCAAGGCAACTGCGATCGGGTTGGGGAGACAGAAAAGTAAGACGAGGACGCGGCGTGCCCTGCAGAGCGCTGGAAAACTGGGCACGCTTGTGCACGCACACGCTCGCACGCACATGCTCACACGCGCACACGCACACTCACACACGCTCACACGCACAAGCACACGCTCCCACTCACACACACGCATATACACGCTCACACGCACGTGCACACTTGCACGCACATGCACACTCGTGCACACACTCGCACGCACATGCTCACACACACGCGCTCACACTCACGCCCACACACGCGCGCACATGCTCACGCACACGCTCTCACTCACGCACACATGCTCACACGCACACGCTCTCACTCACGCACACACACACGCACACATGCTCACACGCACACACGCACACTAACACGCACACGCTCCCACTCACACTCGCGCACACGCTCACACGCACACTCACACACCCACGCGCCCACTCACACACTCGTGCACACGCTCACACGCACAAGCACACACTCCCACTCACACACACGCATGCACACGCTCACACGCACGCACGCGCACACTTGCACGCTCACACACACGCACACTCACGCACACAGACATTTTGAAGAAGGCTATAAAGGAAGAAACGTTCATTAAAAACGTCTTCATGCTGGAGTCTAAGAAGCACTTTGAAATACGGTTCCTCGATCACCATAAGCATTTTATTCTCATTTTGCACTTGTTCAGGGTGAGCCTGGGGACCGCGGTGAGCCAGGAGAAACGGGACGCGATGGCGCTAGAGGCAGAGCGGTAAGCTCCTGGGCTCCCGGCTGCTACCCTGGGAAGTCGTCTTCATGCATTTTACAGTCATTGGGGTTGTCACTGGTTCTCGAGGCTTTAAGAGGTGTGTTTTTTTGGTAAGACAAACTTGGTGGAGGGAAATGCGAATATTACGCATCCTTAATGCCAGCGAGAAGGCGATGAGTCGTCCGCGGCCAGTGGACGAGCACACGCTCCGGCTGCCAAGGTGCCATTCTCAACATGGGAAGATACGGTTTTTAGGGAGTCCCTGTGGCCCAAACAGCTGTGCACTGCCAAGGCACGGTCAGGTCCGTCCCATCTCCCTGGCAGTTCAGAGCATCCCAATGTCCACTGGCCTCTGGTCTTCACACTGAGATTCTGGTAAAACTCTTTTAATGAGGTATGTGCTGGAAGGGTCTCTCTTACGGTTTTGTGAGGAGGCTTCCCGTTGTGATGTCACTGCCTATGCCATCAGCTTCCTGAGCTTGCCGTGGGTTCCAGTTGGTTAAATATGGATTTCTTGCGTTTGCTAACTCTTCATATATCTTCCGCTGTGTGTAAGTGAGATGACTGTTTTATACAAGAGACAATCTTAGGGTAGAAGTCTCTGAAGACAGTCTTTGCACTGGCCAGGTGATCTGGTCTTCACACCATGCCAATAGCGAGAAATAAAAATCTGATAAAAATGTATAGGAGGCGGCTGTGGCTCAATCAGTGGGGCTCCCGTTTACCATATGGGAGGCCCCGGGTTCGGTTCCTGGAGCCTCCTGGTGAAGGCAGGCCCGCCCGCACGGTGTGGTTGGCTGACCCAGCAGGACGACCCAACAATGGGAGACCAGCAGACACAGAAAAACGCACAGCAAATGGACCCAGCAAGCACAAGCAGCAAGGGGCAGATAAACGAATAAATAAATAAAATCTTTAAAAAAATATAAAAAATGTATACTTGAAGTTGTTTTCCAGTTCTGCCATCATAGTTTTACTTTGATCTAGTTTTTTTTTTTCCTACCAACTCTAACAAGAACTTTATGTATAGAGATTATTTTTGTGGACAAAATATGGAAACTTCTCTCTTTATCCTTCTCCCAAAAAGACTCATTTCCAGCTATAATTCTTTTCCTCATATAAGCTCTAAGATGTCTACTCCTTTAACTTATGCTCCCAAAAAAAAAAAAAAAAAAAAAAAGGCTGATATAACTAAAAAATAATTGGAAAAGTCTTTCAAATTAATCCAGATGTCATCTGTCTTAAAGTGTCTCTGGATCATTTCCTTTGGCTCGCTAATGAAACCATTTAACAGTGAACATTAGAAGCTAACAAGTTTAGCAGTTATTTTGGCCCTTCCCTCTAATGGTACATGAATCATTTTTTACAAAAAACAGTAAACTAATGGGAAATAGATAAACTTTTTCTCTTGGCCTCTGGGAATATTTGAATTTCTTTTTACCCCGTCTTGGACAATTTGTCACTTTTTATAGCTTGCTTATTTCATCTGCCAAGCTGCTTTTACCACCTCTACATGAGTATTTTTGTGTTTGAAGTTAAGGTTTTAGGCCCTGAAAAATTCCAGGTTTTCCCCCTGAAAAATAAGAAGCTTCCATTAGAAGATTTGGGTAAAGCTTTGTCTTGAATTCCGACTGCCTTTTCAGTCCTCTTAGAATGATTATGTTCCTAGTTTAAGTCCTCTAAATCGTCACCTAGATTTTTTCCCCAACTGAAGCAATCTTTAAATTTCACCATGAATTTTTTTTTTTTTTTTTTTTTTTTTAAAGTTTTTATTTATTTATTCATTTGTCCCCCCC
>JAKSZT010029748.1:1832554-1847061 GCA_026826555.1 Tolypeutes matacus | reverse complement strand
ATTTATTTATTCATTTGTCCCCCCCTTGCTGCTTGTGCTCGCTGGGTCAGCTAACCACGCCGTGCGGGCGGGCTTGCCTTCACCAGGAGGCCCCGGGAACCGAACCCGGGGCCTCCCATATGGTAAACGGGAGCCCCACTGATTGAGCCACAGCCGCTTCCCTCACCATGAATTTTAAGCTGCCTTATTTTGCATAGATGTATGTTTTGTGCATTTATAATTTTTTTTATCAGCTCTATTCGTGTGTACAGTGTAAGGCAGGATTCCCCGACCTCAGCACTAATTTAAGTTTCGGGCAGGACAGTGTGCTGTGAGGAGGCCGACCTGGGCACTGTAGAATGGAGAGCAGGAGTGCTGGCCTCTCTACCTTCTAGAAGCCAGTAGCACCCCAAACAAAAGTGTCTCCAGACATTGCCAAGTGTCCCCTGGAGTTGAGAACCATTGGTTTAAAAAATCAAATACTTCACAAGGTTTGTTATGAAAAAATGGTGATCTCCTCACCCCCCTCACCCCTCCCATTTCCTTCTCCCAGAAACCACTGTCACGTCTAAACTGATTATTTTAGAATACTGTGCTTGCATTTCTTCTTGATGTTTAAGTTTTAGGCATGATGGACTGACTTCTGACTCCTGAAGCTGATAGTTTACCTTCCCTAATTTGCTGTTTGTTCAAAGCCCTGTCAAATTTCATCTTGACCCAGAGTCTCCTGATCTGCCCCACCTGGAGCCCAGATGCCATGGGGTACCCTTCACCCCCCCTGGGGATTCCCTTTGCCTCTCCTCTGTTCCGGCTCTTTCCCATTCCCTTTTGCCTTTCCCTTGGATTTCTCCCGTCTTTCATGGAGCACCCATCCAATAGCCTGCTAAAAGGGATGCGAGAGGCACTTTTTTTTTTTAATACCGCCAGCATCTGAAAGTGGCTGTGTTCCGCCTTCCCATGTGATTGGCGATGTGGCTAATACAGTCTGGTTGGAATTCCCCAGGCTTTCAGAGGCGGTGATTTCCCGTTGCCCTCCTCTCCATTGGTTGAGTTGGGAGGTCCAAGGCCGTTCTGAGCCTGGGTCTTCTGTATGTGAGCAGAGTGGCCCGTGAAACTGCATGCACCCTTTCTCTGCCTGTGCTCCTCTGAGAGTTCATGGCTTTGACGTCCCTCCCCCTCCCCCTCCCCCTCCCCCTCTCCCTCTCCCTCTCCCTCTCCCTTTTCCTAGGCAGAATGTGGGCTCTTTGAGCCTGAAAACACGTGTCCTTCAGTTCAGGGAAATGTTCCTTATTTTCATGGTTTCCTCTGTCTGTTTTCTCGTTCTCTATTTTTGGAATGCTTGTGATTTGGTACTTGGGCCAGCCCTCTAGTTTTCTTATCTCTTTTCTCCTATTTTCCAGATCTTTATCTTGATTTTATCTTACAATCCATCTCTCATATTTTAATTTTCAAGAACTCAGTTTTATTCTCTGAATGTTCCTTTTTATAGTATCCTGTTCCCATTTCATGGTTGAAACATCTTCTCTGAGCTCTCAGAGGATATAAATGAGTATTTTTAAGGTCTTCTTTGCCCAACAAAGTCTGTTTCCTGCACTTTGCTCTTTTCTGTTTTAGTCTCTGTTTCTCACATCTCTAGGGAAAGAGCTCTCTCCTCATATTTAAGAATTGAGGGCAAAAAGACTCTGAGCACATGGCTGGGGCGTGTCCATGCCAGTGTCACTGGCAAGCGATCTGGCGGTGGCCTCAGTCTGTCTCGAGTCCCCAGTCCAGACACCTTAGTTTTGCCTCTTTCTAGAGTGGAAAAAGGGACAAGTCAAGCAACTGCAGAGAAAGAGGAGGGTATTTGGGGATTCCTAAAGAGGTTTCCAACCAGTCCTCCTCATCTAGTCTCTTCCCTTCACCTCCACTTCGAGAGATACCCATTGCTGTCAATTCCTGAGCCTTCTGGGGAAATGTGCTTAAAAACACACCCTGCTCAGCTGTGCTGCTGCTGGCTTAGGACTCTGCTGGCATCTAACACTTAAACGTCTGTGCTCCAGCCTCTGAAACAGTAAGGCTATTGCGTCTGCTTTTCCATCATCCTCACCCTTGTTGGTTTTGCTTTTAAGAATATCTACTTACTATCATTTTAGTAGGATATTGGGAGAGAGCAAAAGTCAATGCACATGTTCAATCTGCCAGGTTTTTTCCCTGGGCATTTAACTTGTATTTTCTAAATAAAATATAGGCAACAAAATTTGTTCACTCAACCCAGTACATGATGAATGTCAGTGGAATACCCAAAAGATATCAATAATCATTTGCTGTTTAGTAGGAAATACTTTTTACAAGTTAAGTTAATTTGGGACAACTTCATTTTTTTATTCATATAAAGGTTATTTAATGCTATGGATTTAGAAGGAAGAAAGTAATATTGCCCAGTTTTTTTAAGCCAAATTCGAGCTTTCTTTATGATAATCATAGTTTATGGTAAACTATATGTTGAATACAAATGGAAAAATTCCTGGCAAATAGTAAGGTGTCCACAAATTGGTTTTTATTACTCTTGTTATTCCCCATTTCACTACCAATATTTCTAGGCAATATTGTTAAATGTTTTTTCATTGTTGTTTCAGGAGTTTCCATATTTTAATTTTTTTTTTCTGTTTTTTTTTTTCTTTCTCTTTCAGTTTAGTCACCTACCATCCCATTTAGATCAAATTTTCTCCTTGGACCCTACAATTCCATTTCTAGTAATATTCCCTGTGGAAATAATCAGAATTGTGCATATAGCTTCATAGTGGCATTGCTTCTTACAACACACCTAAATGCCAATAATATGGAACCACTTAAATTAATCAGGGTACATCCATACAATAGATGAAAATTTCCAAAAAAATTTTAGTAACATGAAAATATCCATGAGATACATATTTATTTCAAAAGGCAACAAAAATGATGCTCCAAATCAGTAAAGAAAATCAATATATATCTTAATATCAAAAGAGAAAACAGAAAGTTAGAAGAAAAGACATCAAGCTGTTAATGGGGGCGAGTGAGTGTAGCTCAGTGGTTGAGCACCTGCTGCTTCCCATGTACAAGGCCCTGGGTTCAATCCCCGGTACCTCCTTAAAAAAAGAAAAAAAGAAAAAAAAAAAAAGGTTGAGGATTATCTGGGGGAAAAGGGATGCTAAGGATTTTTTCGTCTGTGCGCTTGTTTTAATGTGCTGAGGGCTCTAAGGCACTACACCAGGAACGGCTTGGCTTTTACAGTGGGGATTTATTAACTCATCAGCTTGCAGTCACGAGACCATGAAAGTGTCCCATTTCAAGGCATCGTCAGGAGGTACTTTTTCCCCAAGCCGCAGCTGTGGGCAACTAGGCACATGCGGGGCGCAGTGGCGGCATCTGCCAGTCTCTGCCTTCTCCTCCAGGGTCCTTTGCGTTCAGCTTCTGGCTGCCTCCTGCTTTCCCTCTGGTCCTGTGGCTTTCTCTTTCCTGGGTTCAGCTTTTGGCCCCCAGGCTTCCTCTCTCAACTTCTAAGAGTTTCACTCTGTGTGTCTCATGTTTCTCCAGTTTGCAAAGGACTCCAGTAAGAGGATTAAGACCTACCCTGGGTTACGTAGGCTAATCAACTGAAGCAATTTAATCAAAAGGTCCCACCTGCAATAGGTGTACAGGCACAGGAATGGATTAGCTGTAAGGACTTGACCTTCTGGGGTCCGCTCAGCTTCAAACTGTCACCGTGCTTTTTGGAAATCCCTCACTTTTCTAAATGAAAGTGCATTACCTTTGAAATTGAAACACAAACAACACTTGTGCACATATGTATAAATATAATTTTAAAATAAATAAATTCTGCTTCCAGGTATCTGCTGGGCTTCCAGGAGAGATGGGATCCCCTGGGGAGCCAGGACCTCCTGGTCGCAAGGTAAATTGAAAGTCATAACTCACACCGGGCCACTTCCCACTTGAAAAGTCAGTGCGTGGAGCCCTCTTGGTCCCAGTGTGCATGTCTTCTGTCTTTGCTGCTTGACCACTGCTTCCCTGGTTTTCCACCGTGTGCTCGGAGATAGGAGGGAAAAATGCCAATTAAATATTAGTTGTCATCTCTTGGGAAGTGGGGAGGATTGAAAACATTAGAAGTATTAGACAAAAATAAGATTTCTAAATTTCAGTGAGTTTTATTTCTCTGTCTAATCCTTGTCCTCTTCTGACATTCATAGGTAATCGGTGAATAAATGATCAAATGCTGCATTTACATGGAACTTATTTTCTTCAGGAGTTTGAGTGGGGCTCCGTTCCATTTTCCTCTTTGCCTGTATAGCCAGTCTCTTCCCGTTCCAAAGATGAATTGACAATGAATTCTCCTTTGTTCTTTCTATCCCTGACCCAGACGAATATATCCATAGACTCACTTTTTGGAAGACATTTTGGATTACCTTTCCAGATGTTCAGTTTGAGTCTGTCCCTTGGCCATCAACCTGATGGTCAGAATAGATTAAGGTTTATCTCTGGCTTAATTCCTCTAGTAAGTTTGGAACTCCAAGCCTCTGCCTTGCGGAAGGGCAGCCCCAGACGGCTGGCTCAGCCTTATCTGGCTGTGTGCAGGCTCCAGAGCTCTGAATGCCAGTGTCAAGCTGTCAGCTCCATCCTTAGATTTTGGATAACCCTTGTCATCCAAAGAGGGCGTGGAGAAAAGTGACCTTCAGGGGCCTGTGTGGCTCAGGCTTTTGCTTACAGCTTGTTCCCCTTAGAATGTTCCTGTTAATTAGAGGACACATATCCTATCTGTGCCTTTTTCTTCTAACTTGATAAGAATACAAACTTTTAAGAGTAACCACTTTCTTGGGGTAATGATCAGTGAGCATTCTGGCTCCTGATGTGTCTGCCTAGAGCCGTGAAACCCACATTTTTTGTCTCCCTAGGGTGTGAAAGGGGCCAGAGGATGGGCTTCATTTTCCGTATGTACCTCCACATTCCAACAGTGTTTTGAGCATTCTGTTAATTTGCTTCTAGCTTCGGGAGCAAGCAGTCTGTTGGTTAATTCCTTCTGTCTCATTATTTTTGCACTGCAGACATGCGAGCTTATCCAGTACGTGGGACACCACAGTCGTAAGTGCCCTGCTGGAAACATCACCCTGTCAGCACCCACCAGAGGAAGGCGGCAAACTCTGCACTCAGATTTGAGACAGTTCGCCAGCCAATTTCTTAAAATCAGAGATGTCGCTGCTTGTATTTTGAGTCAGCATAGATTGGCGACTATTAACTCCTTCTCTGGCTGCCGAACCCGTCCAAGAGCTGAGTTATAACGTGTCTAGTGCTTTCGATCCAGGAGAATTGAGGTATGAGGCCAGAGCTCTCCTGACGGTGGAACTAAGGAGCAGAGAGTCACACTGGACACTTTTTTTCAAACACGTGTCAACGACTGAAGTCGTTGACAGGATTGTAAAGAGGTAGGAGCAGTAACAGGGCGAATGGTGAGCAGGCCCTAACTTTGGCTTATCGTTTACCATTTGTTCCCTGGAAGTTATGTTTGCTTACTTTTAGTTGGACCAATTGATTCACTTGTAAAATTACTCATTCTGCCAATATTTTTTCTTTCTTTCTCTCAAAAATTTAAAAGCAAACAGGCATTTTGATTTGGGAAATGCTCTTTTGAATTTGTTTCAAGACCCTTATGGAAGCCTCTTTTACCAAAAGATGTGTTAGTGTAATCAAAGTTAGGAGGGAGTGGACTATTCAGTGTTTATCTAAAATGCTTAATGACTTCCCAAGTAAACAATGTGACTGAAAGGAAGAGTCAAAGTTCCCTCAGGACATTGGGGGAGAGAAAAATAGACAGATTAGAGTGCATTTCTGTAAAGAGCATTGGTCTTTGAAAAGCTTCGAATGCAAGGTCAGTCTTCACTCTTGCCTTTTTGTAGCAGGTGGAAATGTAATGCGAATCAAAATATCTGCATCGGGTCTTGAAGATTTGGTGCCTGGGGGCTGAATCAGCACAGCAGGTTTCTGACACTTAAGGGCAGGTCAAGGGAGAGGGGGCCTGATCTCTTCAAATTCGAGGAGCCCGTTACCAAATTACAAACCCAAAAGTAAGGGACAAAATTATTCCAAAAGTAAGTAAGACTTGGACCGAGAGAAGAACTCACAACCAGTGGCTTCTGCGTATTTTGTAAAAGCGCATGGCCCCATGGCCACGTGGCCAGGGGCTCCCACGGCCTCGCAGGGCTCCACTGCAAGGGAGAGGCCAGTGGAACTTTCTGCAGAAATGGCCGCGTCCACCGAACTCTCCAGGTGGTAGCCCGTAGCTACCAGTGAGCGCTCGGCGTGTTTTAAATTTTCATTTAATTTTAATTCACTTGAGCAGGCACATGCGGCCAACACCTGCCTTGGGTTTGGTGCATGTCTAAAGCTTAAGCCTCATTTGCTTGACAGCAAGTCCACCTCTGCTGAGAATCCACACACAGGCACATCTATATGGTGTCTACACGCGTGTGTGTGTCTAGTTGGAAGCTATAGAGATCTACAAGGGGAACTGGGAGTATTTAGAGGTTAAGAGAGCTCAGCGTCCTCCCTGCAACCCAGTGCTCCCTCCAGCGAACACTTCTCCTGAGACAGCTGGCTGCAGGCTGCTGGTGCATTTTTCACCCGTGGGCTAGTCTGCAAATTCTCCAAACCCTGCTTTAATTTCTGAGGCACCCATGAAACACGGGGCAGACCTTGGCTGCCAGGATTTCTTACATGCTGCACAGCTCCATTATCCTACGAAATAATAATCAAGTCTCTTCTGCTTTTCCCCAGCTGGCGGGCACGGTGAGTAATCTTTATTCACAGCATGTTTTACTCAAGCTCTCATGCATCTGGAAAGATGAGTTACAGCGGCATGTCGCCGGCCAAATAGGATAAATTTTATCTGGGGTGACTTTGCGGCCTCGTGCCGGTAGCACAGACCTGTCTCCCGTAAATCACTCAGCTGCAGCTGAGCTCCACAGCTACTCTCAACCAGCTGTTGTGCCTTTGGGGTACTAATATTTTAAGGGCTATCTTTACCATTCGTGTGGCCGACCACTGGGGAGAGTAATAGTTCCCCTCCCTTGCTTTCCTCTGCCTCTCTCTGCTCATTTCCCTGAGCTCTTTACTGTTGAGAATGAATTTAGTGAATGCTATAGATTTCATAAAATCAAAGTGGATATGGATTTTTGTCTTCTGTCCTGAATTTGAAAGGGCAAACTCGGCTTTTAGAATAGCATTTTTAATTATTAAAGACTTATATTTTAATATTTTTAATATTTAAATTCTAATATGTAATTGTTTCATGTTTTAAATATTTGATTATTTAGCATTTTACATTCTTTTGCCTTCCCCGTACATAAGAGGCATGTTTCCTTCTTTTAGGAAAACCCGAATGCCCGGTGCATCCGACTGAGTTGGTATTTGCCTTAGACCAGTCCCGGGATGTCACCCAGCAGGAATTCGAGCGGATGAAGGAAATGATCGCTTCCCTCGTGGCAGCCATCAAAGTCCGGGACAACAGCTGCCCGGTGGGGGCGCGCATTGCCGTCCTCGCCTACAGCTCCCACGCCAGGCACCTCCTCCGCTTCTCAGACACCTACAGTAAGAGCCGACTTCTCAGGGAAATCGAGGCGATTCCTTATGAAAGGTCCTCCGACGTGAGGGAGATCGGCAAAGCCATGAGGTTTATTTCCAGAAATGTCTTCAAGCGAACACTTTCCGGGGCTCACACGAGAAGAATCGCCACGTTTTTCTCCAACAGCCAGTCTGCCGACGCCCAGTCGGTCACCACGGCCGCCATGGAATTCAGTGCCATGGACATCATTCCCGTCGTGATCGCTTTTGGCAACGTGCCCTCAGTCACGCGCGCATTTTCAGTAAGAGGATTAGCCTTTCACCTAACAGTTATTAATAAGGTTTTGTTTTATTTTGTTTGCATAGACTCAGCTTCTGGACAGAACTATGCTTTCCTGCCTTCAAAATCAAGGTTGTTAGGAAGTCTTTCAAATTCTGGGTTGGTGGAGTGTAATGCTAATAAATATTCATTACTGTGTGCCAGGAACAGGGTAAGCCCTGTTTAATCCTCACAGGTGGTTCCAAGGTGGGAGACATAACTGTTATCCCCATTGTATAGGTGAGAATACTGAAGCTAAGCTACTTGCCCAAGTTCACAAAGCCAAGGAATGGCAGTGTTGGGACGTGAGCCCAGGTTTGCTGCTCTGGTTCTCCCAAGCTGTCTAAGTTCTAAGTTGTCTCAGGGTCTCGAGGTACTGAGCCAGGAAGACCTGTGAGCATCCAAGATAGCACACATGTGGCCGGGATAGAACTGGCCGGTTCAATGACCTCATCAGTCATGTAAAGATCCGTCTTTATAAAGGAAAAGTCATCCCAGGATGGCTCCTCAGAGTGAGGATTAAAATCTTAATATGCAGCTTTCCTAAATAAGCCCCTGGGATCCAGGCCACCACCTGGTCCAACATGGAGCTGTCCTCTCCACTCACATGGACACCATGCAAGGGTCCCCGAGGGGCAGCAAAAGGGTGTTGGGAAATGCAACTGAATGCAAAGGCCACCCATTGAAGATCATTTCACCTAGAGAACGGAAAGTAAGACGCAACTAGATCTTCAAGTCTGTGAAAAATTACTCCTGGGGGGAAATCTCAAATTAGAGAAACTAGGTGTAATTATAGTAGGAAACGTCAGGTTAGGTTTAAGTAAGAGCTTGCTGAAGGTAAGTTTGGTTTCCTGTTGGCATGGACCAAATGAGGTGGCTGGCGTCACCTTTTAATGAGGGCCTTGGAAATAGGGGAGTCTCTCACCTGTCGAGGCTGGCTTCTCTCTGAGTGTCCTAGAGGCTGGAGGCTAGGAGAGGCTTAAATGCCTCCCCCACCCCATTTTTTTTGAAGGAGAAACCTTTTATTGGCAGAGTTATTCCTTTCCTTGTTAAATTGATAGGGTAAAGGGGTGATATTTTTTAAAAAGAAAAACAGTAAGAGCTGTTTTCTCCCAATCTAGTTGCACGTGGTGTTGGAGGTTGGTAGACCAGGCGGTCAAATCATGACCACCCAGTTTTGTGATAATTGCACACCTTTGAGAGTCTATAAAACCAGCACAGTCCTTCCAACTTAGAGCCATTCAGTCACATGATGAGCTGAGACGCATTAAAAATAAAACTGCTACTAAAAAAGTATCATGTCACAGAAAAGACCAGAGAGAGCTTTCAAGACTGCGAAGCTCAGTGGAAGTGGGGACCTGGGAGGATGTGGTTTTCTCCAAAGGGCTGCCGCTACCATCTCTCCTCTCAACCTATTCTGAATCTAGAAAGCTATTTGCTTAGAGGTACTGCTCATATGTGGAAATTTAACTGTTAGGAATGCCACTGGACATTCCTCTGGGAGCCCTAGCATCAAACCTTTTATGTCCTTGCTGTCATGCTCCCTGGGAATGCCCTGATGTGGGGGAAATGCAGCAGGAGCTGAGGGGAGGGGGGCACTGCCTACAGTGCAGGTCTACGGGGAAGGCGCCCTTTGCTTTCAGCAGTGGCTTCCGCGGTCTTTGCTTTGAGAGTGCCAGTCCCCTGAGCAGGCTGGGAGGTGGCCAGGACTTGGATTTGTCTCCTGGGAGAAACAGCTCTGTGTACTCCCTACATTCATACCAGGTGCTTCTCCAGGCTCTTGGGATCAAGAATAAACTAAAAAAACAAAAGGCCTGTTCTCATGGGACTGACATCAGAGGCTGAAATATGCAGTGGTGTCCGGAAGGGCTCAAAACACAAGCCCTTCACAAAATACACAAGTTGGTTAAACCAATACCTGACGTTTTAATCCATTAGAAATGGAATTACAGTGGAGAAATTGCATTTCTACGTCTCCATTTTGCCTGTTTTCTTTCTTCTATCCATTCTCTTCAATTGTGCTTACCTACACTTAAGCTTTTTTTTTTTTGGTTTTTGTTTTGTCCTTAAGAACAGAACTCAGAAGTCTAATGACACAGTGCTGCTGGCATTTTCATTTCAGGGCCACGTTTTAAAACCCTAGTTTGTTTCATGATCACCATGACTTTCCCAAGTCGCAATTCACCTGAGTTCAGTAGTCCAGTGTGAAATCTGTACTTTTGCAGACATGTGGGGTGGGACTCAGGAGCGCCTGCCCTGAGAGCACTGAGTGATCTCCCTGCATTCCTCAGCAAGCGGAGTGTGTTCGCCATCTTGGATGGACGGTGACCGCCATCTTGGATGGACTATGACCGCCATCTTGGAAATTTGTTGTGATGGTATAAAGCTGAGTGACAAGCTGTTCGTCCCTTTGGAAACAGAAGGCCATTTTTATTGGAAAAACTTCATGCTCAGCTTTATTTTGTCACTAGGATTTCTCCTCTAAATTTCTTTGGCAATTAACCTCTTAATTCTGGTGAAATTTTATTGCTGAACACTCAGAATTCTAATATAGGCTGGGTCTCCCTTTCTAGTATACTTAGAAGGTAGCCCAAATTTTTTCCCTCTTAGTCAGTTCTTTGGCAGATGAAAGAAACATTAAATGTACTGTTTGACATTACAAATCATTCTCGTGGTTAGAGACAGAGCTGAAATTGAGGGAAACATTTTTAATGGGAAAATTTAGCACTTTAAGCACCAACCTTTTTATTTTTAAAAGGATTTTCTTTGATAATATAGAATTGTTTAAAGAGAGATTAACCATAATATCAATTTTAATTGTTTTTTTTGGTTTTGTTTTTTTTGTTGTTTTTTTTTTAACCGGGAGATCCCAGGGATCGAACCCGGGTCCCTCCATATGGGAGACGGATGCCCAACCAGTTGAGCCACATCCGTCCCCCTTAATTGTTCTTGAGTACATTGATTTATGGAGCCCCTTGATGTTTAGAGAGGAAAAGAACAAAGTGGTCTCCAGAACCACATGCTGCCGTGCCCCATAATCACTCATTTGTGGACCTAATAGCTGAACTTTCATCCAAGCTTTTGCTTTTTTGAAACTACAGGAGAGTGAGTAATAGGAAAAGTGGACAATAGGACTCTTATTTTAGATCCCCAGCCCACATTCACATTAAGGAGTTTTTCTGTGATATGCTAGCCACAGTCATTCCCATGATATATGGTAGGATTGGGAGATTGCTGGGGTAGGGGTTAGGTAGAGGCAGCAAAGACCCCTGTGGACTCACCCCAGGAAAACAAACTCCCCAAAATTAATGAGAAGAATGATGTTGCTTTGTGTCATGATTAAATGTGAAGCCTGAATTATAAAAAAAAATTACGCTACCACCAGAAATATGGAAGTTGTCACATTATCGACTTACAGAACTATAGAAGACTAGTTCATCCCTGGGGAGCGTCTTGAGAAACAATGAACATCTTAGAACCCACTTATACTAAACTGCAGTCATCAGGGTAGCTCATGCAGAAAACAGGAGTAACCCTTAAACTTGGAGCCTTATGTGTCATCCCTCCCTTGGACTCATTTTCCTCATCTGTGAAATGATGGAACGGGATGACATGGTTTCTAACATTTTTCTAGCTCAAACGTTCTCCTCCGTCCCCACCCCTGGATCCTAAGAGTTGGCAGTAAGACAGCTCTTTGCCTCTACCAGATGGTCTGCTCCCTGCTGCCTGGCCTGATGGACCACCATGGCTCACGTGAAACTGTGTAGAGATGGCTATTAAAAGCCCTTAATAATTGGGCCAGTGGTTTCTGCTGTACTAGTCAAGACTGTTTACAGCTAGAACCAGCTTAAACTGGCTCAAGTGCACACACGTGCATACCCTGATAGAACCGATTATGAGAATCCAGAAGTACCCTGCACGTCCTGAGTCCAGGCTGGCAGCCTCTGTTTTCACCCTGTGCTCACCAGGACACAGAATCCAACATTTCTTCAAAGAGGCCATTTGCACAAAGAATCAGGGAGCAGTGCAGACGTCACTGAAGACGGCGGCCACAGAAAGTCACCGTGTCCCACCACAGAAAGGCCCCTGTGTGTCCCCACCGCCTCACCACTTCTCCACTGCCTCCCATCCCAGGGTCTTTTTTTTCTCTTTCTTATACCACACAATGTTCACCTTTATCACCTTCTGTTTCTTCCCTCCCAGTCTCTTCCTAGCATTATCCATTCCTTTCTCTATATTTTTGTGCCTAGAAATTTCTCCAAAAGCTTCGGTTATCACCTTTTCCCTCTAAAACCAGACAGCTTATGAAGGCAAACACAGTGCTCTCCCGGAGAGGAATTCCAGAGAGCATGGATTTCTCCATCTCTTATAGACGGAGGAATAAAAGATGGATAGAAACAGAGAGAAGCCGCAGGAAAAGCCTGGAATCGCCAGGACACTCCATTTCTCGTTTCTGCTTCATTCTGCCTGTCTGCATTGTCCGCCACCACCACCTTCTCCGCTTTCTCCCCTTTACTCTTCCCCTCATTCCCCTTATGCCACTGTCCACAAGACGGAACACGGCCACCTGCCTCTCTATTAGTTCTTCTCACTAACCCAGACAGACTCGCACTCACCCTGGATCCCAGTTCCAAATACTGAGAGTGAGTCTCATTGGCTCAGCCATCCATCCCTGGTCCAGTCAGCTCTGGTCAGAGTGATGGTGTCCTCCCAGGCAAACATGGCTGCCCCAGTCCTACCTCTCTGGGTAAATTGTGGGAAGGGGAATTCCCGGAGAAGGAGCGGGAGGGGGCTGATTTGCTCAAGGCAGTAGAGTATGAGGGAATACTAAAATGGCATCTGACTCGTAGGCATCCGTATCACTTGTAGACCATACCTGTAGTTTTTCCTGAACTATCAACTTTCTCTGAACCATTTAACTGCCAAGTTCATCATTCTTGACTATTTGCAGTCTCCTTACCTTCTTCTTGTTAGTGGCTCAGGATGGGGTAGTTATTCAGGGAGGAGCACTGCCGGAGCCATCCGGGTCTGCATTTCAAAGCTGGCTTCAGTGCCTGGGTCACAGTGGGGACTCCTAAAGGGAGTCTATAAAAAGCTTCGTGTGACTCCACATGGTTCTCTGGTACATGGGAGCAGGGGGCGAAGTCTCTGAGCCTCTTCTGTAAATGGCTTCAGTGCCCAGTGACTTTTGAACAGTCCTTTAGCCTTCCCTTGAGCTCGTTTCCTCATCTGTGGAATGGGCTGGTGCACATGAGACGTCACTGGATTGCTGAGACAGTGGATGCGGAAGTGCAGCCGTCAGTAGCCTGTAAGAGGCTGCAGGGACCCACGTGGCAGTTTCCTGCTTCGCCACTTACAGCTGGTAACCCCTCCACTGCTCACAGGAGTCCTGTTAGGGACAGCCGCAGTCTTTCCATTCTGCAGGTGAGGAAACAGAGAAGCAAAGTAACCCGTCATCCGGCTAAAGGGAGGGTCGGGCTCAAACCGGGCAGTGCCCTTGGCCGCCCTGGCAGAGGGAGCAGTGCTGGCCTCGCCACAGCGCCGGCCTCTGAACAGCCCCTTCACTGAGCTGCTCTTTGTCTCACTCTGGCTCCTTGCAGATCGACGACACAGGCACCTTCCAAGTCATAATGGTTCCGCCTGGAGCCGACTACGCGGCAGCCTTACAGCGACTCCAGCGATGCACTTTCTGCCTTGGTAAGGCCCACGGAGGCAACGGGGGCTGGCCAGGCCTGTTCTGCCAGCGGTGACTCAAGGCGCTTAGGAGCCGGCCCTTGGCCCTTGGCAGCGGAGATGCGGGTGGCCGGGGGATGTCCCTGGGCTCTGGGCTCACCACGTCTCCCCGCCTCGCCCACAGATGGACCTTCTCAGCCCAGCAAGCAGCGGCCCCTCTGTGTCACCGCAGGAGGGTTCCGTTCCTGCCTGTGCCTAGAGCAGCTTCCAGGAGCTAGCAACGACTTTCCTAAAAACTTACCTGTCCCATGCCAAGCTCTTCATGCTGTAAAGTACACTTAGGCTTTCCGATCTTAAGTGTCCGCAACCTCTAGGGATGTTCCCTGCTTGGGGGGGCTTCTTCCAGTGCCGTGGTGGGAAGGCTGGCAGGAACTGGGCATTTCTCCTTGAAAAGGAGCTCCACGGACTCCCAAAAGCTAAGCGTCACAGAAGTTTGCAGAGATGGTTTGTCGTCTTGTTTGTGTTTTAAACAGGATCTACAGGACTAGCTGGGAAACCGGGCTCTCGTTTCAGTTTGCGTGTCTGATAATCATGCAGCTGGTGGAAAGCACTGAGATTGCTGGACAGTTACCGAGCATTTACTACGTGCTGTTCTCGTTGCTTTACAACGATGATTTCTTAATGATAGTTAGTAAGCTCCTGTGCTCGTCGTGATATGCTCCAGTCACCCTAAATGAACTATCTCATTCAGTCCTCACTGGCACCTAAAGCATTTCAACTGCTACTGGCTCCATTTTACAGAGCAGGAAAATGAGGCTTAGAGAGATGAAATCACTTGCTCAGAGCCACACAGCCAGGGCAAACCCGAGAAGGCTGGCTCTGAACCCCTTCAGTTTGGGAGCGAGGAATCTGCCATTCTTCTGCTCCCTGAAACTCCCCATTAGGCCTTGAAGAAAGCGCTTAATTC
>JAKSZT010029748.1:1728372-1832154 GCA_026826555.1 Tolypeutes matacus | reverse complement strand
CCCCCTCCCCTCCCCCTCTCCCTCTCTCTCTCCCCCTCCCTCTTCGCTCTCCCCTCCCCCTCCCCTCTCCCCCTCCCCTCTCCTCTCTCCCTCTCTCCCTCTCTCTCTCTCCCCCCTCCCTCCTCCCTTTCCCCTTCCCCTCTCCCTCTGCTACAGAAGTTGCACATGTGTGACTGCGGATAGATTTTGGCTCCATTTCTTGGCCCAAACCCTTTTTTGTCTCTTAGGCATATGGGAAGATATCTTGGCAGTTGTTTCCTGCAATTAAAAAACCCACAAAACTGAGCAAACGGGCAGCCTGCTGTCTCTGATTTTAGAAACTCCCATGCACACATTGGCTGTTCTGTCATCTCACCATCATTACTGGGTTTCAGTAAGGGAAGCATAACTCACCGAGAGCCACATCTTCAGAGAGCCCGTGAACAAGCCTGGAGTCAGGGGGACTGTGCACCCCCCAGGGTCTGCATTCTGGCTGTCAGCCCTCCGCAGGCAGAAACCCCTAGAAACCTGGGGTGTCCTTTGGCAAGGTGCCTTCCGGCCTCCTGGTGAGAGTCAGTGGCATTCACGCTGCTCTTACCCCTGCACATTCTTTTCCAAGAACGCCCTGGGCTTTCATGAAAGCGCGTCCTACTGGTGGCGCCTGCTCACTCAGTGCCGGGCCCTTCAGGAGCTCGCCCAGGTGGGCAGTGAGCCAGACGCGCCTACTTAAGTGGAATAGAAGGGCCGTTGCTCTCCTCCCTCTTTTCAGGCAGGTTGCTTTTGCGTATTACAACGACGTGATAAGGCTTATCCTGTACGTTGTCAAGCTGGAGGCATCACTAGCTTTGGGTGCCTGGGATATTTTGTCCATTTAAATATTTATAAGCTTAAAATTCGGCCAAGACCCAACTTATGTTGAAAACAGTAATTATAAAAAGTCAAATAGCATTAGCGAACGAAATCAAGACTCGGGCCATGTGTGAAATCGGCACTTTTTGGTTTTAGATACAAACCATGTACTAGGGAACCCTCCTCTTGTTGAGCTCAGCGTCATTTAGTAACTCTTTTAACATCAAAGATTATGCTGTTCCCACGTGTCACAGTGTTTGAGATGCCGTCCTGCCTTCTCCGTCCATTTCTGCTCCGTGACCCTAAGTGGCTTGTTTTGCAGACGCGTGCGAGCCGGATGCTTCTTGCGAGGAGGCCAGACCAGCCCCTGTGCAGTCTTACATGGACGCTGCTTTCCTTCTGGACGGCTCCAGGAACGTGGGAAGCGCCGAATTCGAAGGCATGAGAGACCTCCTGGGGGCCCTGCTAGACCACTTTGAAATCACCCCAGAGCCCATGAGCTCGGCCACTGGGGACCGCGTGGCCCTGCTCAGCCACGCGCCCCCGGACTTCCGCCCCTCGTCCCAGAAGAGTGCCGTCAGGGCCGAGTTCAACCTCACCACGTACAGCAGCGAGCGCCTCATGAAGAGGCACCTGAGGGAGTCGGTCCCACAACTCAACGGGGACGCTTTCCTTGGCCATGCCTTACGGTGGGTCCTGGACAACGTCTTCTTAAGCACACCCAACCCGAGGAGAAACAAGGTCATATTTGTGGTGTCTGCTGGGGAGACCAGCTACCTGGATAAGGAGACCTTAAGGAAAGAATCCTTGCGAGCCCAATGCCAGGGCTATGCCCTATTTGTGTTTTCCCTCGGCCGCACTTGGGACGACAAGGAACTGGAGGACCTGGCCAGCCACCCCGTGGAGCACCACTTGGTCCAGCTTGGCCGGATTCATGAGCCGGACCACAGATATGCTGTGAAGTTTGCAAAGTCCTTCATCAACTCAATCAGGCGTAAGTCATAAAATCTGTTCTTTCGTGTACATGACGAGTATATTTGCTTTTCCAAAAAGAAGGGCTGACGAGCTGACATGGATTCTTGGAAACCTATTTTCTGTCTTCAAGGGCATCACAGAGCCAGGAAGGAAACTATGTAACACTGGGCAGTGGGGGGCTCTTATTCCCAAGCATGTAATTTTCCGGCTCATCTTTTTTTACGTCTCTGGTTCCTATGGAGAATCAAAACAAGCAGCTGCTCACGCATCTGTCTGCAGGGAGGCAAAGAGAGAGCCTTGCCATTAACATTAGCGCGCCGCCCTTTGATGGAAAGTGTGATCAGTTAACACGCCAAAAGAGAGAGCCAAAGAAAAATTAGTAAACAGTTTTGGCTTTGCTTTCGCAAGCTCCAGGGGCAGTGTTTGAAGCATCTGGAGACACCGTCTTACCTGTCAGAATGAAGGATACAGGCTTGCAGGACCTTCTCAGGCTCGCTAATGACTTTTTATGGCGCCAGTAATTATTATAACCCGTGCCCATGAGAAAGAACCACGGGCGTCTTGGGTTGATGGTGCCTGAAAACTCTGCACTCCATTCTGAATGCAGCAGGGTAGATGACAGGAAGCACAGGGCAGGCTTTCCGAACATTTCTGTGGTGAATGAGCCCTTGGCGTTCAGAGCACCCGGTGCAGCTCAAGCGAGAACCCGTTTATTCTCGAACTTGTCACTGGTGTGAAATGGTGAGGCGAGTCAGGGCCACAGACCCCAGCCCGTCGGCCTGCAGGGAGGCCGCTGGGAGCCTGGGCACTTGCTGAGGGGCTGCTGTGCCTGCTGGCTGTCTGCTCCTGAGCTGAGCCTCAGGCGAGCCGTATCCGCCTCCTTGGAGAGCTGGTTGCAAATGCAGCCTCTCAGGCCCCACCCCAGACATTCTGAGTCAGAATCTGCATTTTAGCAAGATCTGTAGGTGAGTCATGGACACGTGCAGGTTTGAGAAACACTGACATGGGAATGTGCTCCCAGCATGAATTCATGTGGATGTGTTCTGGAATAGCAACCAGAGAGAGGAGCTAGAGGAAAAGGAGGGGAGACGGGGCTCGGAGCCATTCTGAAGGAGGCATCAGAAAGCACCTCTGAGGGTAAGACAAAGTGACACCTGGACAGACTCCGAGAAACAGCTGCACGAGACAAGAAGCTGAAGGGCGATTAAGATGGACTTTCCTCCCCCAAAATTCTTGGTGTTTCATGGGAATTAGGCAAACTATCATGATTATATAAATGACCAACCCGAGGGAAAAGGAAAGAGATATTTTAATTAAAAGAACTTACAATAGGTGAGAGAGAGATAAAAGCGCTTGTGAAAATCTATGACCATAGCACTTTTCTAGAATGTGGAAATCTGGAAATCTCCAATCATTAAAATATAGCCATGAAAGTACAGAAAGGGAGGGGATAAAAAGGCTGTGGCCTAATCACGTTAGAACGCACAGGCTTAACCCTCTAGTGGGCCACAGGCTCATACAGGCTCCTGCTCACCGTCGACAGGCACCTGTTTGCTCCGCGCCTCCTCTGAGCCGCCCACTGTGCCAGGCACCACGAGAGTCAACAGTTTCTAAGAGACTCAACACTGCTGACAAACACCCGATGCTTAGAATTAAGGCGTCAAAGTTTTCCACGAGGCGTTTCGATGAGGGGGCCCCACGGGCGCTCGGTCCAGGCACACGCGGCTGCCAACCTGGACTGCAGATGTCGCCGGGTCACCAGGAAGAGACTAGTTGTGTTCAACAAGTCAGCTCGACTTAACGCTTCAAGGAAACATATAACACATCTTTTTAAAGCTTCCCATCAAAATGGCTTTAAAAGTTTTAGTGCTGTAGGAAGAGGCGTGTTTCATTATTATGAGCGATTAATTTACGTGGACCATAAATGACACTTCCAAATGAAATAGAGACGCGCCACCAGCCAGTCGCGCCCAAGACGGCTCTGTTGCTGCCACCAGTGACCCTAAGGCCATAAAGGGAATATCATTTTCCCCTCGTATTTTGATATTGCAAAGAAGCAAATGGAAAATGATTAATTCAGTTCACTTCAGTTAAGCATCAGACTCGGGAGCAGCCCGCTGCCCCTATAATGTCTGACCAACTAGCAGCGAAGGGCAGCTTATTGGGAAGTTAGCTGAATTCTCCACCTTTAAGTCCAGCAGCGCTTATTTCCTAAACTCAGCTCTAAAGTTTCCTCGGGGGAATCGGCTCTCACCTCACATGGCCACACCTGACATCTCTCTCTGGGTGTCGAAAACAGTGACGTGATACTGTTAATGGGGCAGGTTTCTAGTAACGCTGACTGCCGTGACTCAGAGGCTCATCACAGACGTTTCTCTTCCTAGGCGCAGTCAACAGATATCCACCAACAAACTTCAAAACAAAATGCAGCAGACTCAGTTCTTCAGACCCAAAGTCGCCCCCACGGCAGCCACAGAGGTATTATCTGCTTGGTCGTGCTTGATGAATGAATGTGCCCCCACTGTCCCCCTACACCTCTTCTATCTTTTCCTCCTGTTCCTTTTCTTCCTCTTCCTCTTCCTCCATCCTATTTGGGCAAGATTTCTTGCTGCGTGATATTAAAATATAACTTGAGGTAACAAGAGGCAATAAAAAATGACCAGGTTTATCTAAAAAACAACTAAATGGAATTTTTTTTCTCATGAAATTCTCTATTTTTTCTTTTTAAAAAAATTATTGAAGTGTATCCCTCATACATGATCATACATAAACAATAAGTGTATAGCAATAGTTGTGAACTTACAAAACAAACATACGTAACATCACACAGGGCTCTCACACCTCACCCTACCACCAATACTTTGCATTGTTGTGAAACATTTTTAACTAATGGTTAAAGAGCATCCTCAAGATATTACTACTAACCAAAGTATTTTCCCCCAGCCCACCCTATTGTTATCATTATATCATTTATACATGAACATACATAAACAATAAGTGTCTAGTAAAAGTTGTGAACTTACAGAGCAAACATGCGTAACATCATACAGGGGCCCATACATCACCCCACCACCAACACCTTGCATTGTCGTGAGACATTTGTTACAAATTATGAAAGATTATCGCCAAAATCTTACTAACTATAGTCCTTATCTTACCTTTGGTGTATTTTTCTCCAAACCCATCCTATTATTATTTTTAAATATATTTTTTATGACAGAAGTTGTGAATTTACAAAACAATCATGCACATGTGCAGAATTCCCATACAACACCCCTCTATCAACACACCACACCGTGGTGGAACATTTTCCACAGATTATGAGATAATATCATCAGATTATTACCAGTTCCACAGCATACATTTGGCACTTTTTCCACACTCCCCCATCATCAACACAGTACATCTTTGGCATAGATGCAAGAATATTACATTATTACTGTTAAACACAGTCCATAGGTCACTCCAGTTGTATTTTTCCCATACTTCTCTACATTCCCACCACCCTGCATTACTGATGTACATCTGCTCTAGGTCACGAAGGACACTCTTGCATCTGTACCATCAACCACTATTCTCATCCACCTCTGGGTTTCCTGTGCTATTCAGTACCTAGATTATTCTCTAGCTTTCTTTCAGTTGACATTTACATCCCTAAACTACCCTTTTCAGCCATATTCCCATTTATAAGCCAGCTGTTACTCACTATAATGTGTTACCATCAACTCTGTACATTTCCACACTTTTACAATAAAGTTAATTAAAGCTTCTGCATACATTAAACATCAGTAGTCCATCTCAGTCCTCCTCTTATCTCCTTTAAGAATCCACCAGGTCTTGAAGATATTTTCCTACATTTTCTTCTAGAAGCTTTATGGTTCTTGCTTTTATATTTAGGTTTTTGATCCATTTTGAGTTAATTTTTGTGTAAGGTGTGAGATAGGGGTCCTCTTTCCTTCTTTTGGCTATGGATATCCAGTTCTCTCAGTACCATTTGTTGAATGAACTGTTCTGCCTGAGCTGGGTGGATTTGACAGGCTTGTCAAAAATTGCTTGACAATAGATGTCTTATTGGTCTATTTCTGAACCATCAGTTTGGTTCCATTGGTCTTTGTGTCTGTTTTTATGCCAGTACCATGCTGTTTTTACCCCTGAGCTAGGTAATATGATTTAAAGTCTGGAAGTGAGAGTCCTCCAACTTCACATTTCCTTTTTAAGATGTTTCAGGCTATTCAGGACCCCTTACCCTTCCAAATAAATTTGATAATTGTGCTTGCCATTTACTTTTAAAATGCTGGTGGAATTTTTATCAGGATTACATTGAATCTGTATATCAATTTGAGTTGAATTGACATCTTAATGATATTTAGTCTTCCAATCCGTGAGCATGGAAATGTTCTTCCAATTATTTAGGTCATTTTTTTTTTAACAATGAGTTGTAGTTTTCTGAATACAAGTTCTTTACATGGTTGGTTAAGTTTATTCCTAAATATTTGGGTTTTATCTGCCATATTTTATTTTCACCCCTCCTTTGACACTTTTAGTTACTTTTATTGATATAATCTTCATTTCTAGACTCTGCCAGGCCTCCCTCTCCTGTCTTTTCTTTTCAGACTGTAGCACACCCTTTAGTATTTCCTGCAAGCCAGTCTCTTGGTTACAAACTCTCTCAGTTTCTGTTTATCTCTGAATGTGCTAAACTCACCCTCATTTTTTAAAGATAATCTTGACAGATATAAGATTCTTGGCTGGAAGTTTTTCTCTTGCAGTATAGTAAATATATTATACCACTGTCTTCTTGCCTCCATGGTTTCTGGTTAAATGCATAACATATAGTCTTATTGGGTATCTCTTATATGTTGCACATTGCTTTTCTCATGCTGCTCTCAGAATTCTCTCTTTGTCTTTGGCATTTGACATTCTGATTGGTGTGTGTCTCGGAGTTGGTCTATTCAGATTTATTTGGATGGGAGTACGTTGTGCTTCTTGGACATGGATATCTATGTCCTTCAATAGGGTTGGGAAATTTTCTACCATTATTTCTTCAAATATTCCTTCTGCCCCTTTCCCCTTCTCTTCTCCTTCTGGGACACCCATGACATATGTTTGGACATCTCTTGCTGTCATTTAGTTCACTGAAACCTTGTTCAATTTTTTCCATTCTTTTCTTCATCTGTTCTTTTGTATGTTTGCTTTCAGAGGCCATTCCTTCAAGTTCAACAATCCTTTCTTCTGCCTCCTCAAATCTATTATATGATTCCAGTATATTTTTTATTTCGTTTATTACACATTTCATTCCCATAAGATCTGCTAGTTTTCTATGTATGTTTCAAATTCTTCTTTGTGCTCATCCAGTGTTTTCTTACTATCCTTAATCTCTTTAGCCATCTCATTGAATTTATTAAGGACATTTTGTTTGAACATCTATGATTAGTTGTCTCAACTCCTTTAGGTCATCTGGAGGGTTATCTTTTTCCTTTAACTGGGTCATATCTTCCTGTTTCTTGATGTAGATTGTAATTTTTTGTTGGTGTCTTGGCATCTGGCTTACTAGAGTATTTATTCTGGGTGCAGTTTCCCTATTTAGTTTAGGGCTTTCTTGCCCTTTCTCCCTTGCTGGTTTTGTAGTAGGAGCTGAAGATGTAGTTGGTGCTATAAGCTGTGGAGGCTCAAGCTGCCCTCATTGCCCCAGGGACCCATGAAGCTTCTCCCAACTTTTTCCTTTGCCAGGGGTAGGGACAGAGCCACAGCCATGTGGAATAATCCAAGTCGTGCAGGCCTAGACTGTAGTTACCCAGAGAGACTGATGAAACTTCACGCCCCTTTTTCCCCTGCCTGGGGCAGGGATGGAGCTGCTGGTGTGGGCAGCAGTCTATGCAGTGGAGGTCCAAGATGACCGCAGTTGCACCGGTAGACTTCTGATTACTCAGTCTGTGCCGGCCATAATATACCTGCAGTTACCTGGAGAGGCTGGTGCAGGGCCCGCCAGCTTCTTCCCTGCTAGAGGTGGGGCTGCAGGCTAATCTGGGTGAAAGAAACTGGTCTCTACTGTCATAGTGATTTTCAGTCAGCTCGGCTTCCCTCATGCTGGGGGTGGAGTCAAAATGGCAGCTACCGACCTCTTTCTGACTTGGCAGGTTCAAACTTTAGCTGTTCTTAGGGTTATACTTTAGCCAGCCAAATTCACTAATCAGTAGCTGAAATCGGTGGCCAACCATCTCTTCCTCCCGTTTTTGGGAAATGGAGTTTCCAATTCCAACCACAGAACAGGTCCTGAGGCAGCTTGTGCTACCAGAGTAGGATCATCACCAGCCTCCACCATGTGGCCTATAGATTCCTGGAGAGGCTGGCGCAGCTCCCCCCAGCTTCCTCCCTGCCCGAGGTGGGCCTAGGGCTTAGGCTAGAGCTACAGTCTGATCTGGATGGAAAGAAGCCAGTCCCTGCCAGCACTGTGATATTCAGTCAGCCCTGTTTCCCCTCATGTCAGGCGTGGAGTTAAGATGGCGGCCACTGGCCTCTTTCTGACTTGGACAGGTTCAAACTTCAGCTGTTCTGCATGATGGAGGAAATCTGTGATCACAGAGAAAATCTGTAACTAGTCCCACCCCTCATTTTATCCAGAGTTCCCCATATCTTCCCTGCTGCAAGCTTTCCTGGAGTGGACACGGATTGGCTGGTACTTCACAGCTGCTGCTTTCTCTTGACTGTACACTGTTGGAGTTACCAACCAGCAGACGTGTCCGAACAATGCAGCGCAGGAGAAAGAGAATCGAAGTCCACAGTAGTCTCCAAACTGGGCTATCAGATGATTGTTATCAAACGCTTATCAAACACAAGCTCCTATGTACGACACAATGAAAAATGGGGATTAAGAGATATGGTACTTAACATTTTCAACCCTTGTGAGAATAAAAATCCTTTAAGGGGAAAAAGAAAAGATAGCAATGTCAGGCTAGCAGTTACCAACTTAACTTTTTCTTAAAGACAAAAGAGTGGAAAAGATAACTAAGTTTGCCATAAAAGAAGGAAAGAAAAAAGGATACAATGGAAGGGGGAGGGGGAGAGACCAGTATAGAAGATTAACTCAAGCCATTAAAACACTGTTTCAGACCCAAAAGAATGTACTTTCCATACCAATGGAGCCATGTTCCCTGTATACAATTAGGACTGGAGAATTTGGGTTCAAAACATTAAAAGTCTTGAAATTAACTAGAAAATATAGGGACGAGCAAAAATGGAGAGGAAGGTGAGAGGAAACTAGTTGCACGGAAGTGCAGCGTGGCTGCTGTTCTTGGGGAAGGCTGTTGGTCAACTCCGTGAAACCCTGATATTACTGGGGAGTGAAGTGAGAAATACTTTGGGATCCGAGTTTCAGAAGCCCAGGGGCAAAGCACACAGTACCTGGAGGTTTCAAGGTCTACGCAGCGTGAACGGCACAGGTTTTTGGTGGTTTGATTTCTCTTACACCACTTTCTTTATAAATGAAGGGGGGGTGTGGAAAGAGAGGGAGAGAGAGAGGGAGAGAGGGGGGGAGAGAGAGAGGAAGGGACGGAGGGAGGGAGAGACGACCGGAGGGAGAGACGGAAGAGATGGGGGAGGGAGGAGGAAGGGAGGGGGAGCAAGGGGGGAGAGAGAAGTGAAGCTAATTTTAGTGTAAATTCTGTACCTTTCACTTTAATCATTTAATAAATATTGATGTCTGTTGGGCTTGTGAGAGACGTCAAACTTCATGGCTGGGGAGACCAGGAAAATCTAAGTGTGGAGGAATGGGTCCTAGTGGGCGCTGCCAGCGTCACCCAGGTCTGCACACTTTGAGTCCTCTGGCACCCAGCCGGTTGCTGGGGTTGCCCATGGATAAAGCGCTCTTCCCGTTCCACCCAGCTCGCACGAGCTGCAGACGTTTTAGAGGAGCCTGCCATGCGCCAGGCTCCTT
This sequence comes from Tolypeutes matacus, assembly GCA_026826555.1. Taxonomy (NCBI): domain Eukaryota; kingdom Metazoa; phylum Chordata; class Mammalia; order Cingulata; family Chlamyphoridae; genus Tolypeutes; species Tolypeutes matacus. Next base: position 1,822,418 of record JAKSZT010029748.1, on the reverse strand, counting down.
ACACCTTCTTGGCTGTCTCACCTCGCCAGGCCGTCTGCCTTCGTGCTTCCGCACCCATAGTCCAGGTGGTTCTGATAGCGCGACGCTCGTCATCTCACTGGCTTACTCCAGGTATCTGGATAGTTCTCCACAGTGCCCTGTAGCAGGAAAGGTGGGCAGTGGTCCCAGTTCTGCCCCTGACCTCTATGTCTGTACACCTCATTCTCCTCGTCTGTGGCCAACAGAGCGCCGTGGTAGCTCGTCTAGGGGGCTTCGGTCGTCGCCTTTATCTCGGTTTTACACCTGAAGGAACATCACACTAGCTGGGTGATTTGCCAAGAGCGGCTCAGCCAGCAAGCCAAGGAGCCCCAGGTAGCAGCATGTTTTCAGACCCAAAGGTCTTCCCACCACATCCCTTCCTACACTGTCCAATGCCATTAGCTACAGTGGTTAAGCTAATTAAAATTAAATGAAATTAAACATCCAGTGCCGCAACCACACCAGCCACATTTTAAATGCTCAGCAACCTCGTGTGGCTAGTGGCTGCCATACTGACGGTGCAGATTAGGATGTCGCCATCAGCACGCGAAGTTTTATTGGACAGGCTAGGAAATAGTCAGTGCTTGGCTTCTAGGACTCCCTGACTCCTGAGCCAGGCATTCAAGGCCTTCTGGATTCTGACTCCAGCTCTCCTTTACTGCTGTTGCTGTTTCCTAATCAAACTACGTGCCCCCTGCTATACCGACACAGTACCTTCCCTAAGGATGGGTGGGAGGGAGCGGCATTCATTCATGCTTTCATTAAACAAATACTTATTGTCTACTACGTGCTGAGCATGCTTATAAGTTCCTCTCTAGATGGAAGGATGGAGACCACATTATAAACAAATATGCAACTATATAAAAATTTTAGATAGTGATAAACGTTAGGAAGAAAATAAGAGCATGTTGTGCTGAGGGAGTGGGAGTGAGACTGGAAATACTTTGCATTCGGTGGTCTCTGGTGAGGTGCCATTTGAACTGGAATCTGAACAGTCAGAGCAGCCAACCATATAAAGATCTGGATGCAACATGTTCCATGAGAAGAAACTTTGCTGTTGAAATTATACTTCTGCATACTTGGACAAGCTGTCTCATTTGCCAGCTTATATATGGGCCAGTCAAAATCCCTAGTTTAATAATCTTAATAAAATTACCCTGGAGAAAGGCTGCAACAAGGAAATGGGTGTAGCATTTAGTTTAGGAAAGAGACAGAATGATAGGGAATTCATTAAGGTTGAAATGCCATTTTTTTTCCTATGATGTTTCTCTTCTTTTGCTTGCATAGCTTTGCTCCTGGACCATACAAAGCTGCCCTCAAAGATGCATCACAGAAGGCAAACTTATTTCAAGATAAAAAAATATCTTTCAAGATTACCAAGAGGAAACAGAGATGATGCTGTTCAAATTTTTAGAAATTTTACCAGAAACACATCTCATACCCTTAAAACTGGGAAAAGGATGATAAAAACTGATCCCAAACATGGTAAAGCAGCATGGTAAGACTCTGGACTCAAATAGTAACTAAATCCAAGCCCACTGCCAGCACTCTGGGTCATTCTTTTCTGAGGTGGGGGGGGGTTTGCCTGTATCTGAAGTCCACCCGGAGAGCTGAACAAGCCATAAGTTATAGATTATCGAGTAACCTGACCCCCTGCCCTCATTAGGATATAGCTTGCCCAGTTATTTGATCAACCCTGACAATTCCAAGACTCTAAGATTGATATGCTCAAGAACTGTTATGAGAAGATGAAAGAACGAAAGAAGTGCTTTTGAAAAGTCTAATGGAGATGATCTGAAAGTGAATTTTGTGTAATCATATGTGTACATGGACAAAGGCTAATTGTTTTGATTGTAGGTCTCTGTCCTTTTCCTGCAAACCAAGCCTTTATTCTCAACTTAGTAGTGTTTAGTGCTCATCTCTTTAACCAGAAGTGTTTTTAAGGATTTAACCTAGAAATGGACGCTGTTTGAATAGCATATTTTTGAAGATTCGACCTTCCGTGATGATGCCATTTAAATACACCACTCTCTGTGTGGCTTGACCACTCTTTGGATGGGCTTGTGCTGGAAAGCTTCCACTCACCTGAGTTATTTGCTTAGATAGGTGAAGCAGAGAGTCATTTCCCCCAGCTTCAAATGCTCCTTAATTCACTGAGAAACTCATTAATTCCCCCAGAACACAGATTATGGCTTTTGAGCTCGAAGTTCTCTGATCATAAAGCCTCCTGCCTGGCCATCTTGATGGGCTTTTATTCTTCCTTTTCCATCATTGTCTATTAATACCTATTTTCTTTAGACAAGATGAGTAAAGACACAACTTGTCAAGGATGAAGCTCTTTTACCCCTAAAGTAGCTACTTCAGTAATGAACAGCACAAAACAAGACTCTCAATGCTTTAAAAGAGCCTTAAATGCAGAGAGTTTGGAAAAGGTAAGAATATCATTGTTTTAATGTACAAATCCACATGAGGATGCAGAGATGCAAAAGACATCAGAAAAAGTCAAAGCAGGAAAGGTTTCCCAACATGCCTAAGCTCATTCCCTGCCGGCTCCACCTCCCCTCATCCCCTTTGAGATTACACAACTAATTCATCTTAGGAGGGACTGATGTTTTCAACAAATACACCCCAGGTGGCATTATTTAATTCAGGACCTTTCTCAAAATTCTAAACGCTGACTCCACAGCCGGCAGCAATGCCCCTGCTCCAGCAGAACATCCCTCTCCTCAGAAAGGCCCTGCTCAGCTGCATGGGGGCACAGTCCCTGACATGAGAGGCAGTAGGTGCATTCTGATTTTCCTTTCTATACCCCTTTTCATGAAACCTGGGAAAGAAAAGCCACCCACAGTAATTGTTTTAAACCACTCCTGCCATCCTTATACAGGTAACTCCCAATGACTTCAGAGGAGCAAGGATTCCAAGAAGTTTAATGTAATATTCATACTCAGGTAACAGAGAAGAATAAAGCACATCCTATTTCTTTACTCATCCTAAGTGGTGCGCAGGGGTTCAGGAAAAGTTTGCATTTCAAGTACAGGAAAATGGTGAATAATATTTGAGATATTTTAATAAAAGGGATTTTTCTGGTTCACTTTGGTTAAGGAAAAACTCTCTTCTTCTGTTTGTTGGAAATACTTCTAAAATGTAATCGTCTATTTTCTGTGCATTGCTAAGTAAAGAGCATCAGATATTTCCTTGGTGACTGAGATTATCTCAGTATTTTGGCTTACCTTTCTAAGCATTAATAGGCGAGGCAACTGCAAATAGAAGTTCCTTCTTAAAAACAAAGCCCTAATATTCGCACTTTCCGTGATTTACCTCTTTCTCCGAAGAGTGGAATGCAGCAGAAACTGAAAAGTTGAAAGTTAATTAAACTCCATTTAAACCAAGAATCACACAAATAAGCAGTGATGATTCTTGTTTTTAAAATGTAAATTAATTGACTAAAGGACCAGCATGCCATTAACTCTGTACTGAGTTATGAGTCAAACTTGATAAATCAAAGAAAATGTGGAGGCCAAAAAGACATGCCAACTGGACATGGCATCAGACTGTAATACTTACTAACAATTCAACCATGTGATCTCTCTTTTGTGGGAGTTGGGAGGATGGGTGATAGGAAGATGAGGTGGGAGAAAAAGATCATTGTATCTGTCAGCCCACTCCATTTTTCCTAGCACTTTCCACATTTTATCAGTCCAGTGGCTTTTCTAATGGTTCCAGGCGTGAAGCCCATTCACAGGATACCAGTTGATGTCTCAAAAAAATTTCCCAACCCTGCAGACTCGACGTCTAACTTAGTTGCTTGAAACGTTGTAAATATGCTCTTAGACTTTAAAGGGATCAGAGGCAATGCAACATGACAATTCGCCAATGTCAAATGTGCAAATTCTACTGATCCCTAAGCAATCTGGTCTAGTCAGAGTCCATCTCCTAAATTTGTCCTTTACTGATCGGCATTTTCCAATAGTTTTGTTGTCTATTTATCTAAATGCTAAGTGTACTGAATCATGAAGCTAGATGTATGCATTATAAATGTGATTATTCCATAAATGAATTACAGAGTTATAGAAAATTAGAGTATTTCTTAAGCAAGTAGTATATTCACCAGACTCACACTATCTATTCAACTTTTGCTTTTGTAAACTCATGTAACTAATTTCAAACTAAAATATTCTGAATGCAATAAGCCCTTCTGCAAGTGGATGAAAATTAAATGTGAAGAGAGAATTAGGTCTGTGTCCAAATGTTAATCTATTACCTTGGAGGGTTTTTTTAAAATCTTATTGGGAAAGGCCAATTTGCTCTTTTAAAAATTAACATTTATTTCTGATGTTTTTAAAAGCTTAATCTTTTTTATTTTTCATGCATTTAAATAAATAATCTACACTGGATAAGAGCAAACTGATGAGCCAAACTGTAGATTTTATAGTACAGTCTATAAAATATAGTGATCATGGCCAAGAAGTGACATATTTCTCTAGAGCTGATACACAGACTTTCAGTTCTACAGTGCTAAATAACTAATAAGCAAACTATAAAACATGTAGGAACATAAAGATAGGAGAGCAAAAAGAGGGTAACACTGAGAGAGTCCAGAGATTTCCTAGTTCTGTCACTGATTCCTTGCGACTCCAAGTCCCTTTCTTCCCCTCAGAACAAATGCTGCTAAAGATTTCCTTCCTCTGTTAAAGTTGACTGTTAAAACCACCAACAAATACAAATAAACAAAACCTCTTTAGATGCTTTAATATAGTTTATTGGCTTGTTTAAATAGCATTTTAATAGCAAAAATGTTTACATTATAATAGCTTACAACCACATTCTCAACCATCTTTTCTATATACAAAGTAAACTGAGATCATGGCTTAGCATCATAAATTCCTCCCTCTATGACATACACAATAAAAAGTCCCAGATAGTGCTGTCACACAATCACTGCAAAGGTACACAGGTTTACTACCAAGTGCAATTCCTTAACCACCACGGGTGGGATATATTCAATCATGAAACAGGAACAGAGCAACATGATTCTGAAAATTAAGCAAACGAATCTGCTGTCATGTCTGCTCCCTAGAAATACCTTTTCTGGAGTTAAATATTTATAACTTCATTTAAAATCACACATATCCCTAGGTTTCTATTTCCACACCTTAACAATCCCGTCTCGAGAAGCAGTTACGATGAAACCCTGTGTGGTCTGGAACGTGGCCACATCCGTGATGATGTCGTGATGTCCCACAGGCAGAGCTTCCGGTCCTCTCCGAGGGGTGTCATCACTTGGTCCTACCTTCTGCTTATTCTGGATTTCCTGTTTCATGGTTAAAAGTCAAGGAAAAAGAAGTTATGCCTATACCAAATTCTACCTCTAGTCAATATTCTTACTGCTAGAATGTCTTTTTGTTTTTTTAAAAAGTTAACACCTTTTGCAAACTAATCATGCTTTCACAAATAGGAACACTGAGCAAAAGGAGTAAAAAGAGAAGGTCCAAAATGACGTTCGATGCTTCTAGTCATTGGAGTCCATGAGTAGCCACTTACAAACATGGAAAACTTATAAATAAGCCAATATTATATACATATTAACTTTTGTAAACATCAAAAGAAAAACCTAAGGAAAAGAATATAACTGAGAGAGGGATAAATGATGACAACATAGAAGTAAATATAGCAGTACGAAATATTTAAGGTGCTGATGGAGCGGGTGTAGCTTGGTGGCTGAGTGCCTTCAATCCCCAGTACCTCATTTAAAAAAAAAAAGAAAATCTTTAAAGTGCTGAGAGGAAATAACTGCCTACCAAGCATTTTACAACCAGCAAGACTGCCTTTCAAAAATGAGGGTGAGACGAGGACAGCCCCCGGTTTTAAGGAGCTGAGGGAGGAACGGGTGGTGCTCGCTGGCTGAGCAGCCACTTTGCATGTACGAGGTGCTGGGTTCAATCCCCAGTTCTGCCTTTTAAGAAAAATGCTAAAAGGAGGACACTAGGTAGTGGACTGAAGCAGCAAAAAGACAGAAAGATCTCTGGTAAAGCTAAGTATACGTACAGGTGAGTATAAATGCCAGTACTAGTGTGTTTTACCTTTGTGTAGATAACTCCACTTTTTATTTCTTACAGGTTCTAAAATGCAAATGTATAAGAAATAATTATCTCTGGTTTTGGATATACAGTATAAGCACCTCTTAAAAAAATATATATATATATATATACACACATAAATGACATTTTTGTAAGCAAATGCACATATATGCATATATATTTATATATCATTTTGCAAATGTTGGTATGTATTGTGAAAATTTTGATTTTTACCACAATAAAAATATATATATATATATAATGTGTAACAAATACAACACAAAGGTTGGAGACAGAAGAGTACTGAACAGAGTTTGTGTATGCTATTCCAGTTATGTACACTACTGAATTTAAGTTGCTAAAAACCAAACATGTTTTTACAGATTTACAATGTTAAATTTAAGCCCCGTGGTAACTACAAAGAAAACATGCAGAAATTATATAAGGGAAATGAGAAGGTACTCAAAATGGTACACTTGAAAATATGAAAATAGGCATTAAAAGAACTGAGGGACAAAAAAGTTATGACCTACAAAGACCAAATGGAAAAATGGCAGAAAAAAGTCATGCATTATCAGTAGTCGTTTTTAAATGCAGATGGATTAAACACTCCAGTCAAAAAGGCAGGGATTGACAAATAAAAAAGCATGACCTAGCTATATACTTTTACAGGAGACAAGACTCACCTTAAATTCAAAGACACAAACAGGTTGAAAGTGAAAGGATGGAAAAATATATATCATGCAAATAGTAAACAAAAGAGAGCTGTGGTAACTATACTAATATCAGATAAAATAGACTGGAAGTCAAAAACTATATGAGGGACAAAGAAAGTCATTATACACTGATAAGGGAGTCAATTCAATAAGACGACTTAATTATAAATATATATGTACCTAACAGCAGAGCCCCAAATATATGGAAATACACATTCTTCTCTAGTACACATGGATCATTCTCTAAGATAGCCATTTGTTAGAGCACACATACGTCTCAATAAATTAAAAAATACTGAAATCATACAATGTATCTTCTCAAACCACAATGGAATGAAGCTAGAAATCAACAGATGAAGAAATTGAAAATTAAAAAATATGTGTAAATTAAAGTGCTCTTAAAATCAATGGCTCAATAAAGAAATCAAAGGGAAATAAGGAAATAGCTTGAGGCAAATGAAAATACAACATACAAAAACATGTGGGACTTACTGGTGTTCTACTATAGACACATTGTGATTCAGGCAATGGAAGAAATTACAACAGTGATGTGGAGCCAGTGGCCACTGAAGGCTCTGGGGGCAGGGAGAGGGAAAAGCAGTTGTAATATAGGGCTTTTTCGGGACTTGAGAATTGTCCTGAGTGACATTGCAACGACAGATAAAGGCCATTTTACATCAGCATATACCATGCAGAACTGTGTGGGAGAGAGTGTGGTCTACAATGTGAACTGTGGTCCATGCTCAGTGGCAAAGCCCCAGGATGTGTAGATCCATCGCAGGTGATGAGCTACACTAATGAAGGATGTTTATGTGGGAGGGTGTGGGAGGATGTGGGAGGTTGTGGGAGGAGTGGGAGGTAGGGAACATGGGAATCACTATAATTTTTGTGTAACATTTATGTAATCTAAGTATCTTAAAAAAAATTTTTTTTTAATTATTAAAATTAGAGGAAAGCAGAATTTAGAATATTATGGTTAAAAAAAAAATGTGGGATGCAGCAAAGCAAAGCTGAGAGGGAAATTTATAGCTCTAACTGCTTACATTAGAAAAGAAAATCTCAAATCAGAGACCTCAAAACTGGAGGATCTAGAAAAAGGAAAGCAAACTAAACCCAAAGGGAGCAGAAAGAAGGAAATAAAGATTAAGTGGAGACAAATGAAATAGAGGAAAACAAAAACTATAGAATCAGCAAAATCAAAAGTTGGTTCTTCAAAAACATCTGTAAAATCGACAAACCTTTACCTAGATTGACAAAAAAGAGAGGACACAAATAACTAAAAACAGAATGAAAAGGAGGATACTGCTATTGACTTCACTGAAATAAAAAGGACAGTAAAAGGATACTGTGAACAATGGTATTCGAACAAATTAGATAACCTAGATGAAATGGACAAATTCCTAGATGCACAGAAACTACCTACAATGACTCAAGAAGAAATAATTTCAAAAAGCCACTAACTAGTAAAAAGATTGAATCAGGACTCAAACACCAAATACCCAAAGTCATCTTGAAAAAGAATGACAAAGTTGGGGGACTCACACTTCCTGACTGTAGTAGTTTGATATTATTTATGAATTCCAAAAATAGAAATTAGATTATGTTTGTAAGCTGGTCTGTTCCTCTGGGCATATTAGATTATATTGGATTCAGAGCTTTCACTTGATTAAATTATGATTTAGACTTTGATGGTGGGCAGGGACTCACAGAGAAAACTACACGGCGGAAGAGTTAGTTGGAGTTTTGGATGCTGGAATCCCAGGAAGTAAACACAGGAGAAGAGCACAGAGGAATAGAGATGGCTCCATAGACATGGCAGAAGCCCCAGGAAGAGAGAGAGCATGACCTTGTGGAGAGGGCCGAGCAGCTGAGCCCAGAAAGGAACGAGCCCCAGGAGAGAGACGAGACTTGTTCCAGCCTACAGCTGATACTGGAAGAAGTGGGACCATGAGCCTTAAGAGGAAGAGGAAGGCTGGACTCTTGCAGATGCCGGCAGCCATCTTACTCCAAAACGTGGTAACAGACTTTGGTAAGGGAAGTAACTTACACTTTATGGCCTGGTAACTGTGAGTGTCTACCCTAAATAAATACCCTTTATAAAAGCCAACAGATTCCTGGTACTTTGCATCAGCACCCCTTTAGCTGACTAATACAATGACCTTCAAATTTATTACAAATCAACAGTAATCAAAATAGCATAGGGGTAGGGGGGCGGATGTGGCTCAAATGGTTGGGTGTCTGTCTCCCATATGGAAGGACCTGGGTTCAATCCCCGGGACCTCCCAGTAAAATAAAATTAAAAAAAAAAAAAAAAGGATAGGGGGAGCAGTTGTGGCTCAAGTGGTTGAGCACCTGCTTCACAAGGGAGGTTCCAGGTTTTGTTCCTGGTGCCTCCTAAAAACAAACAAAACAAAACAAAAAAAAAAAAAAAAAACAAGCAAGCAAACAAACAAAAAAACCAACTCAGAGGAGCTGATGTGGCTCAGTAGTTGAGCGCCAGCTTCCTACATACAAGGTCCCAGTTTCAATCCCTGGCCCCAGTACCTCAAAAAACAAACAAACAAAATCAAACAAAAAACCCAGCATGGTACTGGCACAAGGACAGATATATAAACCAATGGAATCAAACTGAGAATTCAGAAATGAACCCTCATGTTTACGGCCAACTGATTTTTGACAAGGGTGCCAAGTCCACTCAATTGAGAAAGAAAAGTCTTTTCAACAAGTGGTCCTGGGAAAACAGTGTATAGTATGGAAAAGGATGAAGACAGATCCTTACCTTCACACCATATATAAAATTCATCTCAAAGTGGATCAAAGACTTAAACGTAAGAACCAGAACTAGAAAATCCCCAGGAGAAAACAAAGTGAAACATTTTACATTTTAGGACATTCATTAAGCAAACTGATTTCTTAAGACTTTACATCAAAAGCACAAGCACTAAAAGAAAAAAATAACTAAGCAGGACTTAATCAAAATGAAAAACTTTTGTGCATCAAAGTACTTCGTCATGAAAGTAAAAAAACATCCTATAGAATGGGAGAAAATATGTGGAAATCACATATCCTATAAGGATTTAATATACAGAATATATAAAGAAATCAGAGAACTTAAAGACAAACAACACAATTAAAAATGGGCAAAAGACTTGAATAGACATTTCTCCAAAGAAGATATACAAATAGATTAAGAGTATATGAAAAGAAGCTCAACATCATTAGCCATTAGGGAAATTCAAATCAAAACCACAGTGAGGGAAGCAGATGTGGCTCAAGCACCTGGGCTCCCATCCACCACATGAAGGGCCCTGGGTTCGGTTCCCAGGGCCTCCTGCTGAAAGCCAGCCGGCCCGTGTGGAAAGCTGGTGCAGCAAGATGATGCAACAAAAAGAGATACAGAGGAGAGACAGTGTTGCAAGAGACACAACAAACCAGGGAGCTGAGGTGGCTCAAGCGACTGAGCGCCTCTCTCCCACGTTGGAAGGTCCCGGGATCGGTTCCCGGGTGCCTCCTAAAGAAAAGACAAGAAGAGAAGAAAAGACAAGCAGACATAGAAGAATGCGCAGCAAATGGACGGAGAGAGCAGACAGCGAGCGCTGTACTCACTGGATTGGGTACTAGTAAAGGAAAACAGAAACTAAGTATTGGAGAGAACATGGAGAAATAGGTACACTCGTAGGTTGTTGGTGCAATGTAGAATGGCGCAGTCCCTGTGAAAACAGTTGGGCAGTTCCCTCAGAAAGTTAGGTATATAATAACCACATGACCTGGAAATCTTGCTTCTAGGTATATACCCAAAAGAATTGAAGGCAAGGACTGAACAGATATTTGCACACCAATGTTATAGCAGCATTATTCACCATAGCCAAAGGTGGAAGTAACCCAAATGACCATCAACCAATGAATGGATAAAATGGTATGCATATATACAATGAAATATACTCAGCCATAAAAAAGGAGTTAAGTTCTGATACATGTTGTAACATGGATGAACCTTGAAAACAATGTTGAATGAAATAAACCAGACACAAAAGGACAAACACTACATGATCTAACATATATGAAAGAATTAGAACATGTAAATTCATAGTCAGTAACTAGAATACAGGTTGCCAGGGGCTGTGGTAGAAGTAGGGAATGGGGAGTTAATGCTTACTTTGTACAGTTTCTGTTTGTGGTGATGGAAAAGTTTTAGTAATGGATGGTGGTAATGGTAGCACAGAATTGTTAATGCAATTAACACCACTAAATTGTTTATTTGAAAATGGTTAAAAGAAATTTTAGGTTGTAAATATGTTACCAGAATAAACACTTTTAAAAAAAGAATATATACGAGAGCAGATGTGGTCAAGCAGCTGAGCTCCTGCTTGGGAGGCTCAGGTTCAGTTCCCAGTGCCTTCTAAGAAAAACAAAAACGAACAACAAGACCGACTCAGGGGAGCCGATGTGGCTTGGTGGCTGAGCACCAGCTCCCCACATATGAGGCCCCGGGTTCAACCCCTGGTCCTGGTATCTCAACAACCACCAAAAAAAAAAAGAGAAGAATGTGTTAACTTTAACACATAAAGAGCAAACCATAATGTAAACTATGGGCTATAATTAATAGTATAATTATAATAGTCAGCAATTATAACAAAAGTACCACACTAATGCCAAGTGTTAATAATAGGAAAAGCTGTACTTTCTCCATGATTTTTCTCTAAACCTATGATGGCTCTAATAAAAAACAAAAATTTTTAAAGTAAATATTAAATAAGCAAATGCACACATGAATGTTCACCAAAAGGCATATTCTAGAATGTTCACCATACCCCACCTGAAAACTATGCAAGCACATCGTGTGATGCACTCACGCAACGGGAAGCAGCAATGAGGACGCACAGCTCACAACCACACACAGCATGAGCGAGCCTCACAGACGCCATGCTGAGCAAAGAAGCCGTATGCAAGAACAGATACAGTAGGCACAGGCAGGCAGCCAGGAGGGGTAACTGACAAGAGGAGCACGAGGAGGGGCTCTTCAGATGCCGTTTCTTGACCTGGAAGCCGGCTGCATGTGTGTTTAGTTGACAAATGATCAAGTTGTACAACTCACGATATATACTCTTTCTATGTGTCTATTATACTTTAATAAAAAGTTAATTTGAGAAAATACAGAAAAAGCTAAGAGGAAATAAACTCATCAAAACCTCCACTCTTGGCCAGTGTCATTTATTTTAATCAATTCACTGTTCATGAAAGCCATTTCGTGTCTACAGAAGCTGAAAGGAAACCATGAGTAAGTGCCCCACCTGGACCACTTCAGTGCCCTCGATTATCCTCCTGTAGTAGGACACAGACTGGGCACCGGCACTTCCTGCGACAACATAGGACCTCTCTGGGTAAGCCAAGTCCCAAAACCTAGAGAAGAGGAAACACAGTGTGACTGATCTCGGAAGGATAACAGGAGGAATTAATGATTGTTGGCTTACATTCTTAAATGCATAACTTATTTTCTTTCCCTCTAGAAGAGATTTTTCTAAAATAGTATAAAATTAGTTACATATCAAGTATTAACAGTTGTCCCTGCAACATGTTGATGATTTTAAACATTGCAATGATGCACCTGTCGATAATAAGTAACATCTCTGTACAAACCATGTTACATGCATGTTAGCCACTTGTAACAATCCATATCAAGTGTTCTTTGAGATACTGCACCTTATTTTCATGTCTGAGCCAGCTGTTAGCAGGATAGGGTTTCCATCGGCAGGACTGCAGTAGATACCATGGACACTGTGAGGAGAAGGCTTACAAGAAATAGATACAGTCAAAGAAACAAAGCATTCCATAAGTGGAGCCCTTTCTAGAGGCAGGTCAACTGTCAGTAGCTGTATCTATCGCAGGCCCCTGGCTGCCTGAAGAAACCGGAGACCAACTGTGCATGCCGCAGCTGCTCTTTCCTTTGGGTCTTTAAAATGCATTTGCTAAGCACCATTCTGAATAGAGAGGCACAGCCCATTCGGCCCCCTTCAAATCTTCATTTTCAGGGCCACGCTGACCAGGATACCAATTAAAGGAGAAAAAAATCTTTCCAAAACTTTTGCCCCAGTGAAACACCCATGGCACCATAACAAACACCAAAGTGGGTGTGAGAGGGTCATTTTCCATTTTTTTAATGACTTCAACTACAACCTGGGTTTTTCCTAACTAACCATTCCAAAGAGACATCACAGCCTTAAGAAACTAGCAACCAAAATGCCCAATAAAGCAGAGACTAGCAAGCCAAAGAAACTGAGGGAAAACCCCATGCAGTACTGGCCACATGATACTTGATGCTATTAAAATCCACATTTAAAACACAACCCCCACATGCCCACCGATACCGTGTTGGGTAAAACGCCTAAAAGTGCTTGGGATGTGGGAAATAACATGGGTCTTTCTACTAAAAACTGGACTCACACCTGTAACTCAGAAAGAGGCGGCGCACTGCTGGCCCAGAGGGTGCATCTTCTGTCCCCAGTCTCCATGTCCCACATGGACACTTCGTTGTTGCCCTGAGCAGCTACGGGAGACAAAAGCCAGGACATCACTCAGGCAAGAAGGGCTCGGCTCTCAGAGCTCTCACATCTTGGCAAACAAGGCAAGTCAGCCTGTACCGAGCCCCATTTTTTCCCTGTCCTGTAAGAAATACTATTACTTTTAAGTAAAACTGTAACCCTGTGACCAGGTGGATGAGTGTAAAATATGTTTCCACTAGCCTAACAGTAAATATTTACTGGTCTCCAACCAAGTGGAGAGAACTGTGAGGGTGGAAAGGCGAATCATAAACAGATCTTGCCCAAGAAATCTACAGCCTAGAAGTGGAGGGGGGCGGAAATGGTGTAAAGTACAATACAAGGACAGCAAAAGTAGCAAAGTGCAGAGTTCCACCTGAATTCAAGGAAGGAAAAGATGACAGCCAGCAGGTGGGAACCAAGGCGGCTTTGCAGAAAAGGAGGTATTTTAGCTGGGACTGAAAGAACAAGAAAGACTGGAGAGACACAGGTGCCAGGAAGGCCATGCAAGCAGCAAGAGTGGAGTGTGCCAAAGCCCAGAAGCAAAGCCCTCTGGGTGTTTGGGGGACACACAGGTAGGTGGCTTGGCTGAAGCACGTTTGTGACAGGAAGGAGAAAGAGATGAGAGTGGAGAGGAAAGGAGCGTACGCAGGCCACAGAGACCTGGGACTGCGGGCCTGAGAAAGACATCCTCAGGCACCTCTGAGCAGGGAGCGTGACAATATCCAAGGTTCTCTCGATGAGCAACTATTTACTAAGTACCTACTATGAGCCAATCATTGTCTTAGACATGGGGGGGGCAAAAAAATGTGTTTCATGGAAAATTCATATTCTATTGGGTTCAGTAAATACAAATATGCAAAAGCCCTGAAGGAGGAGACACTTATTGAAGGAACAAGCAGGGGTCGTGGGGGGTTATCTTCAATTTGCCACTCTAAGGCAACATCACAGACCCCTGTGCCCTCTAATTTCTAGATGGGGTCAGCCTGTGACAGCCTGTGCCCCCAGAGGTTGTCCAGGTTCTGATCCCTGGAATTGGCGAACGTGATCTTATTTGGCAAAAATGAACTTGCCATATGATTAAATTACGGACCCTGAGGTGGGGACGATCTGGATGGGCCCTAAATGTAATCTCAAGTGTCCTCAAAAGAGGGGAGTACAGGAGAGTGGATGGCTGAAGAAGCAAGATGCTGTGCTGCTCAAGAGGGAGGAATGGGCCACTGGCCGAGGAATGCCTCCCAGAGCCTCTGGAGGGAGGTCACCATGCCGATTTTGTCCTAGGGAATCCGTGTCAGACTTGCGGCCTCCGGAACCGTAAGAGAACAGAGGGGTGTTGTTTTAGGCCCTAGGAAACCAGGAGAGGCCTCTCCGACCTGAGATCAAGGGAGGGATCGTGTCCCTCACCCCAGAACCACCACTCTTCTCGAGTTGCCGGGACCACTCGACTTCTTACCAAATCCCAGGAGCTGTCCACTGCCCTCATGCCGTCTCCCGGCTACTCTGCTGCTACTGGCCCTACGCTGCTGACCATCTTCTGTGCTGTCCCCATACCCACACCTCTGTAAGCAGTTCCTACAAAAATAAATCCTCCACAAATTCTCCTAACTCGGATATGCCACCTGTTTCCTGTTGGAATCCTGCCTGACAAAGGACATAATAAATATGAGATATCAGTGGTGGGAACCTCCATGATCAGAGCAGAGCAGAATCAAGCATTCAGTGCATACAGACTTTTGAAAACTCTAAGAACATGAGTCTTAGCAGCAGGGTATTATGTACTTTCCCAAGAAAATACCCCAACACAGGAAAGCTGGCCTTGTTTTCACCTGCAGTTACCCAGGACTGACACAGAGGGTGCATCGAGAGGCGCCTGATGCGCGCCCGGGAAGGATGACAGTGGCTGGAAATTGGCAACTGGAACCTCATGTCCCAACAAGCCATGGTGCCGCTGCTTGTACCTGAAAGAGAACAAGCACAAAAGGATGTGCATCTAATAACCAAACAACAAAGACACAAAGTGCTTATCACAAGGCTCTTACAGAACTCCTTAATGAATATCAAGTGAAAATTAGTAATTCGTTAACTGCCCACACTGCTATTAATTGCCAAAGGTACCCATGAAATCAGAAGCCCTAAAGAAAAGATATAAACTGAATTTGGTAAGTCAAAATGTTCACACTTCCTTAAATAGCCAGACATGTTTTTCTGGCATTCAGTGATCACTTCACCAATCCCAAGTGGCGGCAGCTTTGTGGCTCTCATTAGATTTCAATCATTTCCATGCGTCCTTTCTCCAAACATTCTGGAGACAGGTATGGCTGCCCAATCACAGCAGAAACCGGGGTGAGTACTTGTGCATCTGCCCATGACAACCCAAATTCTACAGCAGAGGGCATCCTCATCCCAAAAGAATAATGCCTGCTCTAACAATGGGCAGCTGGTCATGACAGGCACAGACTGCACTCTTGGATTGATCTCTCCAATTCCAGTGGAGGGACTGGGGGGTGGGGAAAGACAAAAGGGACAGCTGGGTCCTTCTGCTTGTCACGCTGCCATACTCCAGGACTATGGCACAAACAGCCACAGGCTGCTTCTTCAAAGCTGATCAGGGCTCCTGAGAGGCATCTCTGCCATTTGCTAGTTTGTTTGCTATGCAGCTTCTACATTTCTGGCCTGGCATTATATCTTCCTGAATCTCTGCAATTTATTCACACAAAAGGATAAAAAAGAATGCATTCCATATAAACTATACAAAAAGCAATAAAAGAAAGGGCAAATACTTAACAATATCATAAATGCAAAGTAGGGGCTCTGGAAACCTAAACTCAAGCACAGCAATTATAATTCCTCTGAATAAGAGAGCAAAGTAGAAAAATAACAACAACAACAGATGTGGTATCTTCTCAAGAGGTGGGTTCAAAGCCCCATGGGCAGGAGGGTAAAACTGAAACCAGAGGAAAGCAAGCAAGCAGACATGGCATATCTTTGGCCTTTGAGGAGAAGGTGAGAAGGGCAGGGACAATAGCACAAAGAAAGTGAGTTCCGCTCTTCTTCCTGACCAGGCCCTTGTGGATGCTTCTACCCCATTAGACCCTCAGGCAGTCCTTGAAAGGAACGGCCCATTTGAAGAGGAGGAAACTGACTGAGAGGCGTTACATAGCTCGCCTGAGTTCACTGGAATCCAAAACTGTGTCTGCCCAAACACAGATGCTGTTTCCCATAAACCAGGTTTGCTGCTCCCTGGCAGAAAAAGGGAATGCCAGCAAATGTGACCACTATAATGATTAAAAAGTAAAGAGGCTTGTGTCAGAACAAGGAACACAGGGAAACTGTTTTATGTTTCGATACACTTGATTTCACCCTTACAAATCTGCTTTTCCTGAAAACAAGTGATTATAACATAGTAAGTATGAAAACAAAGGAGATGGGAAAACGAACAGAGGAAAAGGAAACAGCAGCTGTGCAAGATGGTAAGCCTGGGCACTAATGGCATTCAAACCCCAGCCGACGGCTAAGCAGCCAGCTTACCGATGCAGAGCCAGCACTGGTGAATATCCACAGCAAAGGAAGTGATGAGGCCTGACTTCAAATCGTGCTTCAGTGCCCACGCATTGCTTGAGGACCTGAGGTCCCAGCCAACCAGAGACCCGTTCACAGTGGCGTAGGCCAAAACGGACTGCGAGCCAGAGTTGAAGTGATGTATATCCACCACACAGCCGTCCTCCCTCTGGTCTAGGATTCTAGAAAAAGACCCAAGGCGAGAGGCAAGGACTTCTCCAGCCACTGAAAACATGACACCAGTCTCCATTTAAAATAAATTTATTTTTCGGTTCATGGTCAGGAAATAAAAATTATGTGATCCATCAAAAGGATGATAGCTAAGGCATTTTTTTTTTTTTAATTTTAGACTTACAGAAGAGTTGCAAAAATAGTACAGCAAGTTCTTGTATACCCCCTTCCCCCCAGCTCCTCCTCCTGTTAAATCTCACATAACCACAGAACATTTATCAAAATTAACCTTGGTACAGCACTTTAAAGTAAAGGATATATTCAGATTTAACCAGTGTTTCCCCTAGTGGCTTTCTCTGCTTTAGGATCCCATCCAGGAGACCATAAGGCATTTAGCCATGTGTCCTTAGTCTCCTCCAATCTGTGAGGGCTCCTGTCTTACAGGACTTGACATTTTTGAAGACTACTAGTTAGTTATTTTGTAGAATGCTCCTCTACTGGGGTTTGTCTGATGTTTTCTCATGATGAAACCGAGCATATGCTATTGGGAAGGACACCGCAGAAGTGATGTGCCCTTCTCAGTGCATCATATGAGGGAGCATACGATATCAGTAAGTATTATTGGTGAAGTTAACCTTGATCATTTGGCTAAATTGGTATCTGTTACAATTCTCCACTGTAAACTTATTATTTTCCCTTTGTAATTACTCAATATTTAGAGAAACTATTTTGAAACTATGTAAAAATTCTGATTCTGTGTAAACTTTTGCCCACTGATTTAATATCCATTGATGCATCATTCCTGCAGCAATTATTACTCTGTGTTCTAATAGTGACATTCTATTTCTCACACTCCTTTTAAATTTATTTATTGGGATTTTTCTGTAAAGAAGAGTTATCACTTCTTCCTCATTAACTTATTGATGCAGTCATTTTTATATTAGTATGGACTCATGGATATTTATTTTATTGAGCTAAAATCCAATACTATCATTATTTACTTGCTCAAGTTGCCCCAACTTTGGCCCTTGGAAACTTTCCCCTTTAAACACTCTTTTCATCAACACTTTCTAAATTTTTGACATCACAGAATCCTCCAGGCTCACTTTCTATTTTTCCCACCCCACTCCTGGAAGCAGCTATTCTTTACTGGAGAATGGTATTTAGAAAGCAAGATCTAGGTGCTAAGTACACTCACTGCCGCAGGGTGCTTCTGGCCCTGCTCAGTGGACAGTCAAGAAACCTGTATACTACTGTGCACAGCTCTATCTGTGGGAAAATACAGACACACGTTTTATATGTACACATCATGGGTCCATGCTGCTATCTGCTACTTCTATCCAGCACCAGGGTTCACTCTAGCCTCCTCCCTTCCTTACTTTAACTCCCTTCTCCAACAGTGAGAAACCTGGCTTTCAAAGTATTTACTTATTTGTTCAACCTTAGCAAACAAAATAATTTCAGAGTTGTTAACCCACACCCCTGAGAAAAACCACCAACTAGAATATAATGTTTACGTCCAGTTCCTTTTGTAATTAGCCTTGCAATATTAAAACACTGCTTTCCTAAGTTTCTTAGGTTGGCTCCTTAGTTACCCATTTCTTTCAACGTGATTATGTGATCTATATGGAAAACAGATTTCGTCACAGACCGCACATCTTCCCCCCCACATCCTGATTTTTTTTTAAATTTGCATACAGTAAAATTCACATTTTGTGGCATACAGGCCTACAGATTTTGGCAAATGTTTAATTGTGTGTCTACCACCACAGAAACAAACAGAATAGATCCACAACCCAAAAATTACCTTCTGCATCCTCTTTGTAGTCAACTCCTCTGCACACCCCCAACCTCTGACTACAACTGATATGTTTTCCTCCCTATATTTTAAGTTTTCCAGAATACTATTTAAATAGGAAACACACAATAAAAAGCCTTGGGTCTGGCTTCTTTCATTAACACAATACCATTATGATTCATCAATGTTGCTGCATGAATCAACAGTTTGGGTTTGTTCCTTATTTTTTTTTTTTTTTTTTTTTTTTGCCTGAGTATATTCCACTGCATGGGTGTACCAGATTTTTTTCAAGCTGAGCAATTTTAAAACTAAAAAGAATATCCTAAAACACACTGGCCAGCCTCTCTGATCAATACATGCCATGCTTTTATACACTGTTCTAGCTTTATCTCTCAGATTAGGAATTAGCAAACATTTTGTATAAAGAGCCAGTTATTAACTATTTTAGGCATCGCAAGTTACATACATCTCTACTGCACATTCTTCTTTAGTTTTTTAAAAACGCTTTAAAAATGCAAAGATCATTCTGAATTCATGGGCCATACTGCAGGTTGTAGTTTGTTGATCCCTGTTTTAGATAAACAATTATATTTACAAACATTCTAATCCTGACTGTATTACCCCTAGAACAATGAAAAAGGCAAATGCCAAATAAAATGTGAAAAAGTTTCACAAATTCTAATTAACAGCCGAAACAAGAGCTGATCAGATTGAATAAAACAAAAAAGACTTACGGCAAGATTTGTTTGGCACATCCTGCTGTCAGACAGAGTAAAATCTAAATATCCTAGCACAATCTCCCAACTGTACAGTCATCCTCTGCTGAAGTGGGTTTTAAAGAAAACTGGCAGGTATTTGTTCTTAGTTAAAGGCCATATATAATGTATCCTGGACAAAAGCTGCCCCAATCCCTTCAATGAATATGTTGAAAATAACTATTTTTAAATGCAGAAACAAAACAAAACAACAAAAACTCCTCGGTGACTCAATGAACATCCCTTTCTGCCTTAGCTGCCCAACGGTCATGACTGTAATCCACTAAACTATAACCATGCCCTGATTCACTCCAGCTGTCTTTTCTATTCTCCCTGTAGGGCCACGACCTGTGCCTGGCATGCCCCTCTCAACCACTCTGCCTTGCTTGATGGCTAACTCACATCTAGTCTCACCTACTCTATGCCTTCTTTCCTATACCCTTCAGGCTGCCTCCCACCATCCTTGCAGCATGGCACCTGACCACAATGTGCTGAAATTGTCAGTTCACTTGTCTTTTTCTCCCTAGACTGTAGTTTCCTACAGAACATATTTTGTTTGTTCAAAGCAGAAAATTGTTCTGCTTTGTCTTTAAATAAATAACCATGAATGTGTTTAATTTGTCAGCAACCACAATTTGGAAGAAATTAAGGCAATTCTTAAATAAAACCAGACAGTATTTTGTTTTACAATGGTAAGACAAATCATCTGTCTAAATGCTCCATTCCATGTTCCCATCAGCTAGAGACTTTAATGCCAAGCGACAGAATGCTGACAACATCTGAGTTTTCTGTATTGCAGAACACTCAAACTCTCAAAATCAGCCAGAGCTGGGCTTTTAATAGCTGAGATGAAAGATGTAACTGATAACTGGGTTATTCAGACATTCCAGGCTGGGATGAGTTCAAAGATGTCCTTCTGACCCTTTGACAAACTGGCATAAAATAAGACATGCAGACATAATTTTCTGAGGCTAACTGTGTGATAGTTTTGAGTTGAAAGCACAATTTTACTTATTTCATGTGCTTAAGAAAAGTACAATGTAAGAAGCTCTCAGTTGACTCAAACTATACTGGGGGAATAAGAATACATTACAACAGGACACTAATGAAAAGTTTAAAAGAAGACAAACGAAAGGTACCTGCTTTGTAGAGGGTGAATTTTAGGAGACTTGGGCAGCTTGGAAGCCTCGATCCCCAGAAGTTGGACAGCACCGTTATCAGACGCTATGGCCAAGTAGTGCGAGCCCTGGCAGAAGGTAAGTGTCTTGACACGCCCTCCAATTCGGCTATATGTAAGAATAGATCTGAAAGAAAGAAAAATAAGATTTCATTTCTGAAAGGGCTACAAATACATTACTAATACTATATAAATATCCACAACTTTTAACAAACAAAATTACTACTTTGAGGTTCATTTTATATCCCTGATCTCATAACAAAAATAATCCTCCCAATAACGCTGGTAACAGATCACCTTTTCTTCTAGTATTTTCAAAGGGCCACCTTTACACACTTCTCTCCTACCTTCAAAAGACTGACCCTCTTCTTTCCAATTACAGCTCCCACACTTATGGTCCTGGTCCAGTTCTCCTTAAACTCTTGCAGTGCCCTAAACCCTTACTCTTAAACACCCCAGCTACCCTACACTCCCTCAGATGAAGCCAGGCACAGCGGGAAAAGCACTAGCTTTGCAAACAAAGACTTGATTTCCAGTACTGACTGCCTGTATGATCTTGGTCAAGGCACCTACCCTGCTCTGTGCCTCAGTTTACTTGTCTATAAACAAAAACTGCCCTAGTTCTCCATCTAGGTCATAGTGAAGAAACAACAATATGTAACCATAAACATTCATATATGCAAAATTTTATTAGAATATTCAGTTTCTTCTACACTCATACTGATCACTCAAGCTGTCTTTTCTATTCTTCCTTAAATTCACTGCCAAACTTACAGAACATAGGATGTACATTATCATCAATTCCCCAACGATCCCTCTCTGCATAGGTTGCATCCTCACCATTCTAAGGGATCATACCTCCAAAATGTCACAAACACCTAATTACCTAATTTACTAATCCATCTTTTGTAATTTATTCATTTTATTATACAAGTTAACACAAGTTAAATGTACAAACATTATTAAAGTACAAAATAATCATTTATCTTCCTACCAACAATAGAAAAACACTATTAACATTTTGTTATATATCCTTCCAAAGCGTTTCTATACATATTACAATACATACTTGTTTTAAGAAATATGGAATCATAGTTTATATCCTTTGTCATCTCTCTGTGGTTCACTTTATTTAAATAATAATTTTATTGAGATACAATTCATATACCATAAAGTACAACATTTTATAGGGTACAATTCACTGATTTTTAATATATTAACAGAGTTTGTTCAACATATATCACTACTAATTCCAAAACATATTCATCAGATCCAAAAAGAAAACCACCCCATTCTCCTTGCCCTCCCAGCCTCTGGCAATAAATCTACTTTAATTTTCTATGTATTGGCACATGCTGGACATTTCATATATGCAGTCACACATTAAGTTCCCTTGTGTGCTTGGCTTCTTTCGCTCAGCATGATGTTTTCAAGATTCATTCATATTGTAGCATGTATTTGTATGTCATTCCTTTTTACGGCCAATAGTCCACTGAATGGATATACCATATCTTTTCTATCCATTCACCAGTTAATGGATAAATCTGGGTTGTTTCCACTTATTTACTATAATGAATAATGCTGTTATTCAAAGTATATTTTTGTGTGGACATATGTTTTCAATTGGCTTGGTTATATATCTAGAAGAGGACTTACAGGGTCATATGTTAACGCCATGCTTATTAGCATTTTGAGAAACTGCCAAATTGGGTTTCCCAAAGTGCCTGTACCATTTTACATTACTATAAGCAACGTATGAGGGTTCCAATTTCTCTACATCTTCCCTAACACAATAATGTCTGTTTTAATTATCATCATTCTGGAGAGTATGAAGTGGTATCTCAAGGTTTTGATTTATATTTCCCTAAAGTCTAATGATGTTGAACATTTTTTAAGCCATTTGTATATCTTCTTTGGAGGACTGTCTATTCAAGTACTTTGCACACTTTTTTTTAAAATTGGGTTTTCTTTTTATTATTGAGATGAATGAGTTCTTTACATATCATGAATTCAAGTGCCTTATCAGATATATGATTTACAAGGATCTTCTTCCATTTTGTGGGATGCTTTTACATTTTCTTGATAGTATAGTGTTTTTAATTTTGATGAAGTTAATTTATTTTCTCTTTTGTCCCTTGTTGCTTTTGATGCCACAGCTTAGAAGCCTTTGCCTAATCTAAGATCATAAAAATTTACATGTCTATTGTTTCTTGTAAAAATTTTATAGTTTTAGTTCTTACATTTAGGTCCATGATCCATTTTGAATAATTTTGTGTATCATTTGAGGTAAAGGTCCAAATTCATACTTTTGCATATGAATACCTAATAGTCCCAGCATCATTTGTTGAATACGTTATTCTTTACCCCACTGAATGGTCTTGGAACCCTTGTTATATATAATTGGCCATAAAAAATATTTCTGGACTCTCAGTTCTGTTCCATTAACCTAGATGTCTATCTTTATATCAGTACAACACTGTCTTGATTACTGTAGCTTTGTAGGAAGTTTGGAAATCTGGAAGTGTGAGTCCTTCAACTTGGTTCTTTTCGTTTTTTTTTTTTTTCCTTTCAAGATTGTTTCGGCTATTCTGAGTCCCTTGCATAAAATTCTATATGAATTTTAGGATCAAAGTTTCCATTTCTGGGGGGGGGGGGGAAAGCCACTGGAAATATGATAGGAAATGTATTGAATCGGTAGATCAATTTGGGAAGGACTGCCACCTTAACAATTTTAAGTCTTCTGTTCCATGAACATGGGATATCTTTCCATTTACTTTAGGTTTTCTTTAATTTCTTTCAAAGATGTTTTTTAGTTTTCAGTGTACAAGCCTTGTACTTTTGTTAGATTTATTCCTAAGTATTTTATGCTTTTGCTGCTATTGTAAATGGAACTGCTTTCTTAATTTCACTTTCAGACTGATCATTATTATCATATAGGACTGCAATTGGTTTTTGTATGTTATATTGTATCCTGCAGCTTTGCTAATCTCATTTATTAGTTCTAATATTTTTGTGAATTCTTTAAGATTTTCAGTATACAAGATCATATCATCTACAAATACAGAAAATTTTACATCTTCATTTACAATCCGGATGTCTTTTATTTCTTTTTGCCTAACTGCCCTGGCTACAACCTCCAGTACAAGGTTGAATGGAAACGGCAAGAGCAGATATTCTTGTCTTGTGCCTGACCTTAGGGATAAAGATTTAAGTCTTTCACCATTAAGTCTGAATTAACTGGGTTTTTCATAAAAGTACTTTATCACATTGAAGAAGTTCAGTTGTATTACTAGCTTGTTTTTTTAATTGTTTTTTTAAACCATGAAAAGGTGTTGGATTTTGTCAAATGCTTTCTAAATCTGTTAAGCTTATTGTGTGATTTTTGTCTTTTATTCTACTAACACAGAAACTGGAGGCAGATAAGCCTCACTGGGGGGAAAAAAAAAAAAAAAGGGTGGTTAAAATGAACTGCTATAAGATATGATGGGTCCCAGGCTAAAATAAATAAAATAAAAATGACAAGCCCTTCACTAGATTGATGAAGAAAAAAAGAAGATGCAAATAAATAAAATCAGAAATGAGAGAGGGGACATTACTACTGTCCCCAAAGAAATAAAAAGGATTTAAGAGGACATTATGAACAACTGTACACCAACAAATTATATAATCTAGATGAAATGGACAAATTCCAAGAAACACGCAAACTATTTACACTGACACATTAAGAAACATCTACAAATGAATAACTAGTACAACCTTGGAGATACTGCAGGTTCAGTTCCAGACCACAATAAATCGAATGTCACAATAAAGCAAGTTATATGAATTCTTTTGTTTCTGAGTGCATATAAATGTTATGTTTATATTATACTGTAGTCTATTAAGTGTGCCAATAGCATGTCTGAAAAACAACATACACACCTTAAATAAAAAATACTTTATTGCTAAAAAAAATGCTAACCATTATCTAAGCCTTTAGTAAGTCATAATCTTTTAGCTAGTGGAAGGTCTCACCTCTATGTTGATGGCTGCTGACTGATCAGGGTGGTGGCTGCTAAACATTGGGGTGGCTGTGGCAATTTCTTAAAATAAGAAAACAATGAAGTTTGCTAATTTGATTGACTCTTCCTTCAAGAAAGTTTTCTCTGCAGCATGTGATACTGTTTGACAGCATTTTATCTGCAGTAGAACTTCTTTCAAAACTGGAGTCACAAATGTGGCCTCACTCTAAGCCAAATTCAGCATGTAAATGCACTACCTTCCCCCTGTGTGGGACATGACTCCAGGAAGTAAGCCTCCCTGGCACCAAGGGATTACTACCAAACACCAACTAGCAATGCAACCAGAAAAAGACGTTCACCAAAAGGGGGAAAGGGTAAAGACAAATGAGTTTATATACCTAAGAGACTTCAAAGTGAGTCAGGAGGTCATTCCAGAGGTTACGCTTATGCATGTTCAGCAGGAGCTCACTGACTGCCATAGTAAATACTGCTTCAAATAACGGGGTTCCTGAAGGCTCTGGAGACATCCAGACACTATAGGTAGGACAGACAGTTCAAGAGTTTGGCACCCTGCCAGTGGGCCCTACTTTGGAATTTATGCTCCTCCATGTGACAGAGTTGGACTCAGTTGTGGTTTCCCTACACATGGCTATTCTGCCCCTTCTATCTGAACCTAGTTAGTACTAAAGTTGATAGGTTTATGTCCAAGAGACTTAAATCTTTGAGCTTTCCATGTGCCAGTTGGGCCCCAAATCTCAACAGAGTTGCAACACCTATACTCCAGTTTCTTGGACTTACCCAGGACAATTAACTAGGACATGAGATGCACAGTGCCCATCCCAAGGAACAGAGAGTCTACAACTGCAAGCAAGACAGTCCCATCCCTCTGCCCTATGTGATCTAAGCCCCCTCTCAATTAAAGGCAGGGTGGGCATCACCATCCCAAAAACCTCAGGATTGGGGAATAAAAAATGTTATTCTGCTATAGACTTATTGTTATTCTAGCAATGGAAGAATTTTATCATTGATGTGGAGGCAGTGGCCACTGGAGGTTCTGAGGGGAGGGAGAGGGAAAAATAGGTGTAACATGGGGCATTTTCAAGACACTGGAATTGTCTTGAATGACATTGCAATGACAGATACAGGTCATTATATATCTTGGAATAACTTACAAAATTGTGCAGGAGAGAGTTTAAACTATAATGTAAACTATAATCCACACTTAGTGGCAATGCTCCAATATATGTTCATCAATTGTAACAAATGTACCACACTCATAAAGGATGTTATTAATGTGGCCATGTGTGGGATGGGTAGAGAGTGGGGCATCTGGGAATCTCCTACATTTTTTATGTAACATTTATATAATCTATGTATCTTTAAAAAAAAATCTTGAAGTATATTTTAAAAAATGGAGTAAATCCTCTCAAACCCTGCCAATGCTTTATCAACTAAGTTTATATAATATTCTAAATCCTTTGTTGTCACTTCAACAATGTTCAGGAGTAGATTCCACACCTCAAGAAACCACTTTTTTTGCTCATCCAGAAAAAGCAACTACTGATCCATTCAAGTTTTATCATGAGATTGCAGCAATACAGTAACATCTTCAGGCTCCACTTCTAATACTAGCTCTTCTGCTATTTCTACCCATTTATAATTACTTCCTCCACTGAAGTCTTGAATCCCTCAAAGTCATCTATAAGGACTGGAATCAACTTCTTTCAAACTCCTATTAATGTTGATATTTTGACTCCTCTAATGAATCAAAAATATTCTTAATGGTATCTAGAGTCATGAATCCTTCCCAAAATTTTGTCAATTGATTTTTACCCGGATCCATAAGAGAAATCACTATCTATAGCAGCTATTGCCTTGCAAATGGATTTCTTAAATAAGAAGACTTGAAAGTCAAAATGACTCCTTGACCCATGGGCTGCAAAATGGATGTCGTGTTAGCAGGCAAGTAAACAACATTAATCCCATTATATATCTCCACCAGACCTCTTGGGTGACCAGGTGCATTGTCATTGAGCAGTAGGTGATATTTTGAAATGAATCTTTTTTGCTGAGCAGTAGGTCTCAATGGTGAGCTTAAAATATTCAATAAACCATATAAGATGTGCTGTCATCCAGGCTTTGTTGTTCCATTCATAGAGCACATGCAAAGTAGATTCAGCATAATTCTTAAGGGTCCTAAAATTTTTAGAATGATAAACGAGCACTGGCTTCAACTTCAAATCATCAGCTGCATTAGCTCCTAATAAGAGTCAAAGTGTCCTTTGAAGCTTTGAAGCCAGACATTGATTTCTCTCTAACTACGAAAGTCCTAGATGGCATCTTCTTCCAAGAGAAGGCTATTTTGTTTACACTGAAAATTTATTTAGTGTAGCTACTTTCATCAGTTATCTTAGCTAGATCTGCTAGATAAACTGCTGCAGCTTCTACATCCACACTTGCTGCTTCACATTGCACCTTTATGATATGGAGACGGCTTCTTCCCTTAAGCCTCATGAACCAAGCTCTGCTAGCTTCCAACTTTTCTTCGTAGCTTCCTCACCTCTCTCAGCTTTCACAGAATTGAAGAGAGTTAGGGCCTTGTCCTGGATTGGACTTTATTTTATGGGAATATTTTGGTTGGTGTGATCTTCTATCCAGACCACTAAGACTTTCTCCATATCAGCAATGAAGCTGTTTAGTTTTCTTATCATCTGGGTGCTCACTGGAGGAGCACTTTTAATTTCCTTCATGAACTTTTCCTTTGCATTCACAAGTTGGCTGTTGCCAGAGAACAGAGAGACCGAGGAATGGCTGGTCAGTGGAGCTGTGAGAACACACATGACATTAATCAATTAAGGTCACTGTCTTATATGGGCACAATTCATGGCTCCCCAAAACAATTAGAATAGCAAAATCAAAGATCACAGATCATAACAGATATAATAATAATGAAAAAGTCCGAAATATTGCGAGAATTGCCAAAATGTGACACAGGGACACGAAGTGAGCACTTGCTGTTGGAAAAAATGTCCCTGATAGACTTGCTTGATGCAGGATTGCCACAAACCTTCAATTTGTAAAAAAAAAAAAAAAAATGCTATATCTGTAAACCACAATAAAGTGAAGTGCAATGAAACAAGTTGTGCCTAGAATCAAAACAGCATGGTACTGGCCCAAGGAAAGATATAAAGACCAATGGAATTGAACTGATCAGAAATAAACCCTATTCTTTGCCAAGTCCACTCAATAGGGAAGGCAGTCTCTTCAACAAATGGTGCTGGAAAAAGTGGATATCCACATGCAAAAGAATGAGTGTAGAGACCCTTACCTCACACCATATATAAAAATGAATCAAAGACCTAAATATTAGAACCAAAACTAGAGAACTCCTAGAAGAAAACATAGGGAAATATCTTCAAGACCTTTTATTAAACAAGGTTTCTTAGGCTTTTAAAAAAAAAAAATCACAAGCAACAAATGAACAAATAGATAAATAGGACTTCCTCAAAGTTAAAAACTTTTGTGCTTCAAAGAACTTTATCAGCAAAGTAAGAAGACAAACTACAGAATGGGAGAAAATATTTGAAAACCATATATCTTATAAGAGTTAATACCCAGAATATATAAAGATCTCCTACAATCCAACAGCAAAAAGACAAACAACCTAATAAATGGGTGTAGCCATCTGGCAATTTGATGTAATTATGAATTCCAAAAATATAATTGGATCATGCTTGTAAACTGATCTGTTAATCTGGGCATGATTAAGTTATGATTAGGGCATTGACTGGGCCACATCAGTAGGGCATTGAGCCCCACCCCTTGGTGGGTGGGGAATCAAATATAAAAGGCATGGCAAGAACAGAGTTGAAGCAGTTTTTTGAGAAGCAGTTTTGATGTTGGAGTTTTGATGTTGGAGAGAAGGCCACAGGAGAAGAGAAGTGAGCCGTTCGCCTGATAGTCTACAGCTGACCTTGTGGAGGAGCTAGAGGTGCTAACCCCGGAGAGCAACGCAGCCCCAGGAAGAGAGGAACCCAGGAAGCCTGACCCTGACAAACGTTGGCAGCTGTCTTGCTCCAACACGTGGCAATGGACTTTGGTGAGAGAAGAAACTTACGCTTTATGGCCTGGTATCTGTGGACTTCTACCCCAAATAAATACCCTTTATAAAGACCAACCCATTTTTGGTATTTTACATTAGCACCCCTTTGGCTGACTAATACAATGGGCAAAAGACTTATTCTCCAAAGTAGATATAGAAATGGCCAATAAGCACATAAGAAGAAGTTCAACATGCTTAGCCATTAGGGAACTATAAACCAAAACCAGAATGAGATGCCATTTCACAACCACTGGAATGACTACTAGTTTTTAAAAAAAGGAAAATAAGCATGGGAGAGGATGTGGAGAAATAGGAACACTTGTATATTGTTTGTGGGAATGTAAAATAGTGCAGCTGCTGTGGAAAACTGTTGGCAGCTCTTCATAAAGTTCAGTTTAGAATTATCATATGAATCAGCATACCACTTCTAAGTATACACCCAAAAGAAGTGAAAGCAGGGACTCTGTATCAGTCAGCCAAAGGGGTGCTGATGCAAAGTACCAGAACTCCGTTGGCTTTTATAAAGGTATTTATTTGGGGTAGAAGCTTACAGTCACAAAACCCTAAAGAGTCCAACTCAAGGTACCATAAGAGGTACTTCCTCAACCAAAGTCATTGGCCACATGTTGATGAAAGATGGCAGGTGATGTCTGCAAGGGTTCAGCCTTCCTTCTTCCTTCTTAAGGCTCTGTGGTCCCAGCTTCTTCCAGTCTCAGCTGTAGGCTAGCATAAGGTTCGTCTTTCTCCCCAGGGCTCATTTCTTTCTGGGCTCAGCTGCTCTAGTCTCTTCACAAAGTCAGCTGTAGACTATCAGGCTCATCTCTCTTCCCAGCGGCTCTGCCGTGTCTAATGAGCTGTGTCTCTTCCTCTGTGTTCTTCTTCTCTGTGTCTACTTCTGTGTAGACTCTGTTTTATCAGCCCACCGAGGGCGCAGGGACTCAACAATGAGTTGCACTCTAATGATGTGGTTGAACCAAAGCACTAATCTTAATATAATTTAATCAGACATCTCAGCTCAATCTAATCCAATCAAAGCATTATCACGCCCAAAGAAACAGACAAATTTACAAACATAATCTCTCTTTTTGGAATTCATAAATAATATCAAACTGCCACAGACTCCAACAAATATTTGCACACCTATGTTCACAGAAGCATTAATCACAATTGCTAAATGGTAGAAGCAACCTAAGTGTCAACAAATGTATGTAGTATATACATACTGTGGAATGTTACTCAGCCACAAAAAGAAATGAAGTTCTGATACATGCAATAACATGGATGAACCTTGAAGACATCACATTTAATGAAATGAGCCAAATGCAAAAGGACAAATATTATTTGATCTTACAGATATGCAAATTCATAGAGTCAAAAACTAGAATACATGTTACGTGGGGCTGGTGTGGAGAATGGGGAGATAATGCTTAACTGGTAAGGGTTTCTGTTTGTGGTGATGAAAAAAGTTTTGGTAATGGAGCACAGTGATGGTAGCATAACATTATGTAATTAACACCACTGAATTATATATTTGAATGTGGTTAAAATGAGAAAATTTAGATTGTATATGTTACCAGGATACAAACAAAGAAAACTGTATAACAAAATAGGGAACCCTTATGTAAACTATGGACTATAGTGGTCTAATTACAATAATATTATTTCATCAATTGTAACAAAGGTACCACACTAAAATACTAATGCAAAATATTAATAACAAGAGTAAACTGCGGAGATGGGTCTTTTTGGGCACTCTGTACTTTCTTCATGATTTTTCTGTAAACTTACAACTGCTTTTATTAAAAAAATAATAATGGGAATCCTCACCCCCATTAAAAAAAAAAACAAGGAATAAGATTCTGATACATGCTACAACTTGGATGAACCTTGAAAATATTATGCTAAGTGAAATAAGCTAAACACAAAAGGGGAAATACTATATGATTCCACTTATATGAAATAACTAGAATAAGCAAATTCTCAAAGAAAGAAAGTAGATTAAAAGTTAAGAAGGCCTGGGGGAGGGGGATTGAGGAGTTATTGCTTAAAAGGTAAAGAGTTTCTGTTTTGAGTAATGAATAAGTTTTAGTAATGTAAGGTGGTGAGGGTAGCACAATAACGTAAAAGTAATTAGTGCCACAGAATTGTACACTTAAACATTATTAAAATGTCAAATGTTAAATTATATACATGTTAATAACACAATTTTTAAAAAGCACATTACTCATATTCAAAGAGTATTAGGGATTTCAAGCCACAAATTATCTCCACTTTTGTGGTGCAATGGTACAATATCTGTTTTCCTTACACAGCGAGCCATTCCATCATCCCTGACTTTTCTCTTTCTCATACTCCTTCTAATCTATCGGCTCTATCATTTGGCTGTATCATCAAAACATGCAGAATATGATCATTTCTCACTACCTCCACTGCTATTACCCTGGCCCAAGCCATTATCTTTTGCTTGAATTAGTGCAATAACCTCCAAAGCAGCATCCACCCTGCCCCTCTTTAGTCTATTCTCAACAAAACAACCAGAGTAATTTTGCTGAAATCTAACTCGGATTTATCTCTCCTCTGCTTAGAACCCTCCAAAAGCTCCCCAAGTCACTCAGAGTAACGGTCAAAGTCCAACAAGGCCTTAATACATCTGGCCCCACTTACCTCTCTTTTGCTCATTCTGCTCTAGACACACAGACCTTTTTGCCAATCCTGAAACATGCCAAATGCATCTCCATTCCCAGGGCTTTGCAATTCCTGTTCCCTCTGCCTGCGATGCTCTTCTCCAGATAACCACATGGCTCCTTCCCTTACCTTTTTGAGGTTTTTCTCACGTCATCTTCTCCGTGAGGCATTCTCTGGACAATTTATTTAAAATTCTACCATATCCCTACTCTACTGCATTTCCTATCACCCACTACTGCATATTTTTCTCTGAAAAATTTTTCACCATCTAACACACTATATGTTTTAGTTATTTATATTGTTTGCTAAAATATAAGCTCCACAGAAAAGGAATTGTATCACTGCTGTATCCCTGGCACCTAAAGCAGTGCCTGTCACAGAGAAAGCCTTCAATAAATATTTGCTGAATGAATGGATCAATGAAATGACCCTCTCCTGTGTGTGTGTTACCTGGTAGTAGTGGTCTTCCCTTCCATCTTTTGACTGTTCCAGATTTTCACTGCACCATCATTTGAACATGTTGCAAAGAGGGAGTGCTCGTCGGAGACGCTGATTCGATTCACAGCGGATTTGTGTTCATGAAGGTGTGCAACTAGTAGCCCTTTAGGACGCCACCCTAAGGAAAACCAAAGGAATGAGCCTTAACCCGTGGTTAGTAAATACAATCTCTGGTATTGGCATAAAGTTAGACACATTGATTGGTGGAATCGAATTCAGAGTTCAAAAATAGACCCCCACCTCCATGGTCAGCTGATTTTTGACAAGCCTACCAAGTCCACTTTTCTAGGATATAACAGTCTTCAAGAAATGGTGCTGGAAGAACTGGATATTCATAACCAAAAGTATGGAAGATGATCTCTATCTCATTCCCTACAATAATCAACTCAAAATGGATCAAAGCCCTAAACATAAAAGCCAGGACCATAAAACCACTAGAAAATAATGTAGAATGCATCTTCAAGATTTGGTGGTAGGAGGTGAGTTCTTAGATCTCACTACCCAAAACAAAAACAATGAAAGAAAAAACAGATAAATGGGACCTCCTGAAAATTTAACTCTTTTACACTTCAAAGGACTTTGTCAAGAGGGTAAAAAGGCAGTGTACTCAATGGGAAAAAATATTTGGAAATCACTCATTGATAAGGGTTTAACATCCCCGATATATAAAGCGATGCTACAATGCAATGATAAAAGACAAATGACCCAATTAATAAATGGGCAAAAGACTTTATAGGCATTACTCCAAAGAGGAAATGCAAACGGCGAAAAAGCACATAAAAAGATGTTCACAACACTAGTTATTAGGGAAAGGCAAATCAAAACTGCAACGAGTTATCATTTCACATCTATTAGAATGGCCACTATTAAAAAAACAAAAAACTACAAATATTAGAGAAGATGTGGAGAAATAGGAACAATTATTCACTGTTGGTGGGAATGTAGAATGGTACAGCCACTGTGGAGGACTGGTTAGCAGTTCCTAAGGAAGTTAAATATAAATCTGCCATGTTACCCTGCAATACCGCTCCTAGGTACACACCCAGAAGAACTGAGAAAAGGGACACAGACAGACATCTGCACAGCGATGTTCTTGGTGGCATTAGTCACAATTACCAAATATGGAAACATCCCACATGTCCATCCACAATGAATGGATAAACAAATGGTGTTATATACTCACGATGGAGTATTATTCAGCTATAAGAAGAAATGAAGTTGTGAGGCATATGACAACACAGATGAACCTTGAAGATATTATGTTGAGTGAAGCAAGCAAGACACAAAAGGACAAATATTGTATAATTTCACAAATATGAACTAAATATAGTGAGCAAACTTATGGACTTAAAAACTAGAATACAGGGAAGCGGCTGTGGCTCAATCAGTAGGGCTCCCGTTTACCATATGGGAGGCCCCGGGTTCGGTTCCCGGGGCCTCCTGGTGAAGGCAAGCCCGCCCGCACGGCGTGGTTAGCTGACCCAGCGAGCACAAGCAGCAAGGGGGGGATAACTGAATAAATAAAATCTTAAAAAATAAAAATAAAAAAAAAAAAAAACTAGAATACAGAGTGAGGATAAAGATCAGAAAGCTGAGACTTTAATTTGTGCAGAACTGGTAGAAAGTTTGCTTGTAAATGTTTGGAAATGGATAGAAATGATGAAAGCACATTATAATGTTTGTAATTAGTAGCACTAATATAGTTTAAGGTCCTGTATGTCACTAGAAGGAAAGCTGTAAGATAAAACATTGGATTGTATAGCAAAGTGAACCCTCGAGTGGACAATGAGTGTGGTTAATAGCGCATATGTAAGAATGTTTTTCCCTGAAACAGAACAAGCGTACATTAATGTTACAAGATGTTAGAAATAAGGAGATATTTGGGCAAAAATACAACCAAAGCAAACTAGGGACTGTAGGGAATTGTAACATATTAATATTCTTCCATCAATGGTTAAAAAAAAGAAAAAGAAGTATGCTAAATGAAAAAAAAACAGACAAAAAGTACTACATGTTGTTTGACTCCATCTATACAAAATAGAAATAGAAATAAATTTATAGAGACAGAAATAGATTGACAGTTATGCAGAGCAGGGGAAGGATAGATGGATTGAGAGGTGACTACTAAAGGGCAGAGGGTTTTTCTTTTGGGGGTAATGAAAATGCTCTAATATTGATTGCAGTGATGAATTCACAACTCTGTGATTATACCAAAAGCCAATGATTGTGTACTTTAGATGAACTGTATGGTTTACAAAAACATTTCCATAAAATTGATTTCTTAAAAATTTTAACAAATACAATCTCCCTTTAAACTCCCTACCACCATCACCAACAACCAATTTGAGAACAATCATAAGAATTAAACAGTTAAAGAGTACCAATAACTTACAAATACAAAGTAGTCTACCGAACTATGACATACATTATCTATTTAGTAAGATATCCAAGATAGCAATCAAGTGTTGCTCTAACAGCTTGAGACTGCACCTCGTGCACTTCTCTAGTGGTCAAGGAGAAGACAAGCAGTCACTTGCTACCCTTAAAACCGGACTACTCAATAGCATGAAAAACTAGGCTCTAGGGAAGCAGCCTAAGCTTGAAAGTCTCAAAGATCCAGCTCACCCATTTCCTAAATATTTACCTTAGGCTACTTACTTAAACTTTGTGAGCTTCACTTTCCTCAAATGTAAAATGAGGGCAACCATATGGATAAATGAGGCATGTAAAGAATTCAGAATTGTCTCTGGCCCACGGTAAACACCCAAATGCTGATTCCCTCACCCCTGCAACCATTTTTTCTACAGTATCAACATGTTAGCATAAATGGTATTACAAATAACAGCTTCAGAATGCTCATGTACTTTCCAGTGCTTATTTTTTGACAACTACACCCTTCCACGTTTTATTATGTATACTCTTTTTGCATATGATTAATTTCCTCTAATAAATTATAGATTCCCTG
Organism: Tolypeutes matacus; assembly: GCA_026826555.1. Classification (NCBI taxonomy): domain Eukaryota; kingdom Metazoa; phylum Chordata; class Mammalia; order Cingulata; family Chlamyphoridae; genus Tolypeutes; species Tolypeutes matacus. The sequence goes on along the minus strand of JAKSZT010029748.1, from coordinate 1,787,361 downwards.
AGGCCAGAGTCCATGGCTTATCCATTCTGAATCATTCACAGTATTTAGTACAGGCCCTGCACATACCTGTCTTCTATGTTTGATGAATTTTTTAAAGTTGTATTAAGTATAACATTTAATAATATTTAATATTCATCTATTTTAAAGTAGTACAAAATAAAACAGAAAGCTACAATGAAAATCATATTGTACTGTGAGTCACCACAGTGCCTAATTTTAGGATGATTTTTTTTTTTTAAATATATTTCATCCAATTAAATTTTTTTTTTATAAGAGTTTTTATTTATTTATTTTTTTTTTTATTTTTTTTTAGATTTTTATTTATTTATTTATTCATTTATCCCCCCCTTGCTGCTTGTGCTCGCTGGGTCAGCTAACCACGCCGTGCGGGCAGGCTTGCCTTCACCAGGAGGCCCCGGGAACCGAACCCGGGGCCTCCCATATGGTAAACGGGAGCCCTACTGATTGAGCCACAGCCGCTTCCCCCAATTAATTTTTTGTTCATTTGTTTTTTTATTTTTATTTTTTTTAAGGAGATACCGGGGATCAAACCCAGAACTTCATACATGGGAAAGAGGTTTTCAACCACTTGAGCTACATTCACTCTCAAAATGATTTCTTTTTGACCAAAAAGCAAAAATGATACCAAGATTATTGCCAGACCTGGCTCACATTGAGATAAAAAATTAAACATTTCCTTTGAATCTCTAGTTCACAAACAGCTACGTGTGATTTTTAAGGAGAATGTGCTGGATTTGAAAGTGATCAAAAATACTCTGTCGAAGTCAAGATAATCTACCAGGCTAGGTTGAACATTTCCCTCTAGAGAAAATCAATTTCACAAAACCACTCAAGTGTGGAAAGAAAAAAATCAAGAGTCCAACAGTCATTGCACATTTCTTGAATGGCAAAATTTGATATCTTTTCTGTGATTACTGAATAAAATGTGTAACTCCACCTAAGCAGAAAATACCAATTACAAGAGATTCTAAAGCTGCCACTTATGATGTAACAATATTTTTTAAATCTTTAAATCATTAATCTTTACCTGCATTTACCCAAGTCAACATTAAAAAGCTAATGGGTATTCAAGTGGCTTTTAAATTTCTTTAAAAAGAAACTATACTTTTCTTCTCAGAAAGCTTTCAACAGAGACAGTGAGTACAAAACAACAAGGTGGGGAAGATAAATAAATAAATAAATCTTTTTTTTAAAAAAAAAGAAAGCTTTCAAGTTAAAGCTTTATTATTAAACTCTAAATACAGGAAATCATTAAAAAACAAAGCAATTCTCTACAAATGCTACTATCAAATAGTGACTCCATCACTACTACAGAGCGTGAGTCTGTGAACATTTTCATCTGAAATCTGTAAATTTCTTTAAATCTTCTCTGAATACTACGTGTATTTCAACAAAATCTTAATGTTGATAATTACTAAGTAGTGGGGTTACAGGTGATTTTTTTAAATTATTCATTATTTTCTAAATTTTCTACCTTTTTAAAAAGAAAATTAATATATGACTATTAAACCCTTCAGGAATTCAAAGTAGGAGTTTTCTCCAAGAAGCCCCACATTAATGAGAAAGGGGCATGACACTAGGCAGGCAGGTAAAGCCAACTACCATGAATGAGAAAATGAGGCATACCCAGGCTAAAATATTAAGTGACTGGCCTAAATACTGTCCTGCAAGTTGCCCCACAGCTAAGGCGACCCAAACTCCACAAATAATGACTTCAGATTTCTCACTTAGTGCTTCTTCTCATTTCCTTGGCCTGGGTATTCAGTACCGGTTTTCTCCATTAGATTCTGGCTTAGGTGTGTAGGCTGGACTAAACCCGCCCATCGAGGGCACTTTACCAGGCGGTGGTGGTTTACTCTCCCACTCAGCACTCTCCATCATCTGCTTCGCTACCCTCTCAGCACTGCACTGCTCTCGCTTTTGTTGTATGAGCTGCTGAAGTTCAGTTTTACAAGTTGTGATCCGAATCTGGTAGGTAGACGGTAAAACTGTACTACTTAAAACCTGTATGGCTGGTTTTCTATTTTGAACATTTGTCACTTCTGGAACCTGCAAAACAAATAGAATTATAGGTATTTATGTCATAAAGTATATTTGGAGGAAAAACATACTTGTGTTCTCTCTATTCATTATACCAGCTTTCTGTTTTTATTAACGAACCAATTTTTAAATCAACTTAAACACAATGACTTCTTTCAATGAAAACCTAATTAAAATCATGTTCAACCAACATTACTTTTCCAAACCTGTAGATTATACACCCATTTACATACATACTACATACACCAACACAGCAAAGCATTAAACAAAAAGCCTCATTAATTTAAATGAAAAGAAGAAACAGAATATTAATTTCTCAGTCTGCTTTATATTTTTCATTTAAAATACGATTTGCTAGGGAATATTTAACTTAAATTACAAAATTATTTCAAATACATCCAGATTATCACATCTACCACACAAGGCAAGCCTGAGACTTTTCTTCCCAGAAGTATTTTTGCTATTTTACAAATATAACTGTGAGTACACTAAAATGAGAGCTTTCTGGTACTTTCAATAACTAGATGCCCTCTTGGCTACAAAATTAAAGATAGGGGTGCAGATGTGGCTCAACTGGTTGGGCGTCAGTCTCCCACATGGAGGGACCTGGGTTTGATCCCCGGGACCTCCTGGTAAAAAAAAAAAAAAAAAAAATTAAAGATAAACCTGTCTTATAAGGAAAGGTGACCTCCCTAAAGGACAAGTCACCATATTAATTTTTCCAACACAGTATGCAGTCTTTAAATATCCAGCACAGTAGAATGGAATTCAAAAACAAAAGGAAGGATATCACTAGGTCACAGTACCTGCGGAGAAGTTGACAAAGGGACACCTATACCAGCAGAGGACTCAGAACGAGGAGGCTTCCCAGTCTGAATCACCTCCTGGTCACTAGCTTTAGAGAGGGCCTGTGGGATGTTCGGTGGTTCCAGTGACCCAAACATGCTCTTCCATTCCTCATTCACATTTGAGTCTTGTTTTACATGTTTTCTAGCTATGAAAATATTCAAAACAGTTAGTTTGAAGGTAGTCTCTAAAATCAATATACGCTTTTACTGCTATTTGGGTGAGGGGGGGGAGGGTAAAAGACAGATAGCAATGGACTTAATGGACTTCCATTCCTATTTATATTTATACAACTTATTTATATTTACCACTTACAAGAAACTTATTTATATTTATACAACAGCTTATTAAGTCTCACTTCATCTCTATTCAGACAGAACAAGTGAGCTTTCAAGAGTGTTACTAATTAGACCTAATTGACTCTTAAGTTTCCCAAGGCTAGCCCCATTTCAAGGAATTACTTAATCTCAGGGGTTCTAAACAAGGGGTCTGTGAGCTTGAATTGAAATTCAAAAAAACATTCTTGTGGGGACATTTGGTGCGGGTGTGATATATTTATTAAATAATACACAGTATAGTGTGGACTTAGTAAGGGGTCCACGGTTTTCACCTGACTGGCAAAGGGAAGGGGTCCATGGAACAAAAAAGGTGAAGAACCCCTGCTTTATCTGAAGAAGAGGAAAAACAACTTCTGCAAATGTCACTGACCACGTTGCTAAATATGACCTCTAATTCCAGTAGCAGTTTCTTGGGAAACAAAAAAGATAGAAGAAAAGAAAATCTATTACTATAATGCTACCTCCCAATTGCAGACAGTTGAGAAACCCTTTATTTTAATCTTTGTCTAATTATGAAAAATATATTAAATAACACAGAATTCTAACATTACCAAAATATAACATGAAGTGCTCCCCTAATTCCAAGTCTGATGCATAATCCTCCAACTTTCTAAACCTCACGAACGGTGCAGTTTAATGGCATACTTCCATGTTACCTTGCAAAAATAGACTACATACTGTTTTGCAACTTGCCCCCCCGCCCTTAACCAAGTACCTTGAACATTTACTTAGCCAATCCTCTATTAAGGAACATTTTTATGATTCCCAGTTGGTGTTTTTACCACTGAAAATATTCTTGTACATATTTCTTCACATACCTATCAGTGTTTCATAGGATAAATTTCCAGAACCGAAAATAGTGAGTCAAAGATTAAGGACTTTTTAAATTACAATGAATAATGTAAAATTGCCTCTTAGAAAGAGTATGTTCAAACTATACTCTCACCAACAGTGTATGAAAATGCCTGCTTCTCCATTTAGCACCGTAGATCTCTGACTAAATCACAGAGGCCCTTTCTGTTGCTTTAATCTGCATTTACATCCATTTCTATTCTTCTGTGAGTTGTCTGTTTAAAACTGTCACCCATTTTTCTCATGGGGTACTTACTTTTTTCTTAATTTGTATGAGTGCTTTATATATTATGTGTATAAGCCACTGATAATTATGTTGCAAATATTCTATCCAAGTTTCACAATTAGAGGATTATTTGAAATATAATTCATTAGCTGCCCTCAAAACTTGATACTGGAATAGAGGAAATTTTAAAGGCATGTATTTAAAAGTGAATGTATTTGCAAACATCAGTGTCATCAGAAGAGTAAGAGTTCCAAATCTAAAGACTTATTCAAGTGGTTAAGGCTTTGCTGGTCTCTCTCTTTTTTTTTTTTAATCTCATTGTTAATACCAAGACAGTTCTTTTAAATCCACTGGGCATTTATCTATACCAGGGGTTCTTAACAAGGGGTCCGTGAGCTTGAACTAAAATTCAAAAAAACCTTATTCTTGTGGGGATGTGTTGGTGCAAGTGTGAAACATTTATTAAATAATACACAGGACAGTGTGGACTTAGTAAGGAGTCCACGGTTTCCAGCTGACTGGCAAAGAGAAGGGGTCCACGGGACAAAAAAGGTGAAGAGCCCCTGACCTACACAAACTAGAAAACCATGTCTCGTTATACAGACTACTGGCCTTGGGTTGGTGTTTAAAGGATTAAAATAAGATTTCATCTTCAATCATATACCTCCACAGAAAGGACACGATTTTTTTTTAGGAAAATAGGGCTTTGGAGTCGGGGCCTTGGCTTGAATCCTGGTTCTGACACATGCAGAGCTGAGATTTCTGCAAGTTTCTTAGTCTTTTAACTGTTAGTTCACTTCCCCACTTTTCTGCCCCCAAATCTCCCTGCTAAGTAATAGATACACTATAGTTGAAAACTGAAAATGAGGCTTTTTACTCTTAATTAGCTAAGACCAGCACCATTAAATAATTAGTAACAACAAGATAAAAAATACACACACACAGATGTACTAACCCCGCTTGTCATCTGGCTCCTGTTTGGTTTTAACAAGATCCACCTGCCTCCCAGTTATGCCTAAGGCAGCCAAGTCGATCACACCTTTCTGACTAGTGTCGTGAAGGTGGCTCTGATCCACTATATTGGCCTTTGCTTTGTTAGATTTCATCATGAAGTCTTTCAGTGCCAGAAGTTTATCTTCCTCTTCCTCAGTCATTCCCTAAAACCAAATAAAACCATACATTTTAGGTTATTTTCACAGTAATAACCACAGGCCTCAGAATGACTAAGGGTCAAACCACCCAATCTTAAATTCTGAGAGTCAGAATGGTGAAATGAAGCAAACAAAGGCAAGAGAAAAAGAAACTCTGACTCACTCCTCTGACTCCCAGAACACTCTTTGTTAGGGCACTATTTTCTGTCACAGTGATTTGCACCTTAGCTTTCTTCCTAAATGGCAGCATTCATATATAATCCTTTTTTTTAGTTTATTTATACCCCCCACCCCACCCCCATTGTTTTGCACTTGCTGTCTGCTCTCTGTGTCTTCTTCTGTGTCTGTTTGTCTTCTCTTTAGGCGGCACCAGGAACCGATCCTGGGACCTTCCAGAGTGGGAGGCGCTCAATCTCTTGTGCCACCTCAGCCCCCTGGTCTGCGACGTCTCTTATTGTCTCTTCTCTGGGTCTCTTTTTGTTGCATCCTCTTGCTGCGCCAGCTCTCCATGCGGGCCAGCTCTCCACTCAGGCCAGCTTGCCTTTCACCAGGAGGCCCAGGGAATCGAACCCTGGACCTCCTATATGGTAGACAGGAGCCTAATTGCTTGAGCCACATCCGTTTCCCATAATTCATTTTTGAAATTTCCAAAGAACTTAACACAGTGCCTTGTACCTACTAGATCTTCAATATATACTTGCTGAATAAATTAATATTTAGTATCTAAACAAAAGTTCTGAAAGTACAGTATTATGCAAAAGAAAGTGTACCTACTTCAACCTTGCTCCCAGGAATATTAAATAACACTGTCAGTGAAGGTACCTCATAATATATAAACATTCTATGCATCTTAGGAATTAACAGGAATGCTGGCTGAACTGCAAACATAAGCGAAACATCCAGAAGCATCACAGGATAACGGCAAGATTGAAGTCAGACTGCCGAGGCTCAAATCCCAGCTCTATTACTTACTATCTGTGTGATCTCGGGCAAGTTACCCAATTTCTCTGTGCCACCATTTTTTCAGCTATAAGGTAAGGATAATTGCTAGCACCCATCTTAGAGGGTCATAGTCAAATTTTAAGTTAATCCACCTAAGACACTTGAAACTGGCATACAATAAATACTAAATGATTAATTTAAATAATTAATTCGATGTACAACTTAAATATTCTGGGAAATGGTGCGGCTGCTGGTTCTGTTTATTATGCAAATGAGGAAAAAGCATTCATTTAACAGAAAGGCAGTTCCTATGAGGACTCAATGAAGAATCCCACTAGCGTTCAAAGTAATAGTCACAATTCACAAGCAAAGTAATACAAAAACAAACCCTAAGAAGTGAGAAAGCTAAGAAACAATAAAATAAAATTGAGTTCAAGCACAAATAATCACAGAGGGATCCTTAACTGAATTTTTTTCTCAAAATTATCATGGATTTTTTGTGTTTATTTTCACCTCTAAAATCTGCTTAAAGTAGACAGTTTTACAGCTATAGTAAGAGTTCTATTCTTTTTGCTATTCAATGTTTTAGTACACAAAAGGCCATAGTAAGGGCCATAAGAAGGAATGAAGGACTGATAGATGCTGTAACATGGATGAACCTTAAAAACACTGAGCTAAGGGAAAGAAGCCTGGTACAAAAGGCCATATAGCGTGTGATGCATTTACATGGAATGTCCAGAGTAGGCAAATCCATAGAACAGAAAGTAGGGTAATGGCTGCCAGGCGCTGGGGGAAGGGGAGTGACTGCTGTTAATGGGGACGGAGTTGCTTTTAGGGATGATGAAAATGTTCTGGAATTAGACAGTGGTGATGGTTAGACAACCTGGTGCATATACTAGAACCTACTGACTTGAACACTTTAGAAAACTGAATTGTATATGGTATGTGATATACAATGTTCTAAAAAATGTTAAAGATACATCATCTAAATAAATAAATAAATATTCTGACAAGGGCATTACAAAAAGGGAAAACGATAGGACAAGCTCATTCATGAACCCAAATGCTAAAATATTCAACAAAATATGAGTAAGCCAAATCCAGTATATATAAAAATGATAGTATTGTATGACAAAATTGTGTTTATTATGAAACTCCAGGAATAAAAGGTTGGTTTAAGCTTAAAGATTAATCAATGTAGTTGACCACATTGACAGAATAGAAAAATCACACAATTATCTCAATAGATGAAAAAGCATTTGATAAAATCAAACATTCTTCCATAATAATAATTTTAGCAAGCTAGGACTAGAAGGAAATTTCCTTAATATAATAAAAAGATTCTACAAAAAACCTAACAGCAAACATCACACTAAATGATATCGTGTTTAGAGGTTTCCCTCTGAGAGGAGACTCAAAACAAGGATGCCTCCTATCACCAGTTCTATTTAATAATGTACTGACGATCTCAATCACTTAACTAAAGCAAGGAAAACAAAGATATTCATACTGGAAAAAAATGAACAAAATTCTTACTATTCACACACGACTATGAATGTACAAATTTTAAAGAAATATAAAAATTATTAGAATAAGAAATTTTGCAAAGTTGCTGATATAAGGTCAATATTTTTTAAATTCTATATGCCAGTTACAAATAATTTTTTAAATTACTACTTACAATAGTATTAAAAATCAAATATTTAAAATATTTATAATAAAATATGTGTAGAACTCTAAAAATAAACCATAAAACATTATTAAGATACCATTGAGACCTAATTAAATGAAGACAAATACCATGTTCATGGAATGGGAGACTCAGTATTGACAAAATGTCATTTCTCTCCAATAGATTCAACACAATCTCAATAAATATATAACCAAAACAATTTTTTTGTAGAATGTAACAAGCGGATTTTTAAAACGTATATTGAAATGCAAAGGACAAAGGACAGCCAAGACAATCTTGAAAAAGAACAACAAGCTAAAATATCTTGTTCTACCAGAAATCAAGCCTTATTATTAAGTTACTGTAAACTACGAGAGTGCAATACTGGTAAAAGTCCATGAACAAACCCACAGACTTCTACTTCTGGCCACCATGGAATAACAGGGACCACATATACCCTCCCACTTTAAACAACTAGAAAACTAGAAAAAAATACGTGAAACAATAACTTTTCAGGCAAAGGACAACAGACAGCGCAGAGCCGTGATGGCTAAGGTAAGTGATCCTATGACTTCCCCAGCATCCTGCCTGCAGAGCGTCTCTAGGCCATGGCACAAGGAGGGACTCAAACTGAGCCTGGCAGCAGAGCTGAATCAATGGGACAGATCAAGGAGACCACGGCAGCTAAATCTGTGGGTCCGAGAACTGGAGGGGAGAGATCTGCATAAAGCAAGAGTTTCAGAGAGCTATAGAGGGGCCCCTTCTACATACGTGTGAGAGGAAGTACCCGTAGAAAAGGAAAGAGCAGCAGACAGCAGCAGGGCAAACAGCCCTCGGAGCTGACTCAGGGCCGCATGCCATTTGCCTCCCCACCAGCCGGAGAAGAAAGAGCCCTTAACACACAGGGCATCACACACAGCCCTTGGAGGTCCCCCGGAGCTGGGCTAAACTGGCCATAGACGAGATGCTGCTCCAGGCTTGTCCTAACAAAACTTAACAACAAAGCTTAAGAGCATCAAACCGATTCCAAGTAACTTAACTGTGCAGCATTAAGAAGCCCAGTACTATTCAGAGGAATTCAGCACCCAACAACAGAAAATTCAAAATGGTCAACATCCAATTAAGAGAAAGGAACTGGGTAGCTCGGAGTCAGAGTGGCTTGGCAGAAAATTTACATTTATTCTAAATCTTCTTACACCTTTTCTTTTTTTTTTTTTTTTTTTTTTAACACCTTTTCAATTAAACCCTGTGTCTTTACTACCCAGGTAAAAATTATTAAAATAAAAATCATTAATAAGTTAAAATATATAAAGTACTTTATCTTTTTTTTTTTTTAAATGAGAAGCAAAATCACTGTGTATTCTGTATTAGCACCTGATCAACTGGACACAAATAAAGAAGGGAGCATATGTAGGTGAGATCTACCTAAAAGAGCCCTGCCATGTGTCATCTCCAGGTGATAAGTCCTACTGAAAATCTGGATTACAGGGCAGATTCCAGCTCTCATATGGGTAATGTTCCAAAAGTGTGTTTTAAGTCTATTAGCTAGAACTCTGAACATAATTTCCCACAGAAACAATGCTAGGCTGGTCTAGAAAGACCTATTTTACCCAAGATATATTTCAAGTATTGTCCTATGCAAAAGAGCACTGGACAACCCTATGTAAAAAAATTCTTTAGAAGTGTTCAAAATTCTCACTTGCCGAGATTAAATGTGCGTCTCTTCCCTCTGCAGCTTTGCTATTAGGAACAAGGACTCAATTTCTAGCTCCAAAGCCTACCCAGGTCCAAGCCCCTCCTAGTAATCCCCATAACCTTAGGCAGTGCAGGGACAGAAAAGAAGTAAAGGCAGAGAAAAGGCCTGCAGGGACTGGAGAGATGAGCTGCAGATGCATTTCCTCCTAGTCCATACAAAACCCAAGCAAGCTTCTCAGTCTTAATCAGCTCCTTATCCTTTATTTCATGGTGCAGCAGTGTGGGCGCCCAGGCAATTCAAGTCATATCAGATTAAGTTTTCTAGAACACAGGAAGCAGAACCACTGGCCTGGAAGCAGCCGCAGGCCTCTAGGCAGATCTAGACCTAAAAGAACCAAAATGGCTATCGACCAGTTTTCCAAAGGACATTTGGGCATCAAACAGTGCAGGATATTAAGTGACAAGTACAAAGGATCTATATCCCAAAACGACTTTTCCCTCTGCAACTGAATACATTTTTGCATCTTCTCTCTCATTAGACAAGATAAAATGACAAGCATTCTCTTTACAAAAATATTCTGCAGACCTAAAGTCATTAAAGTTTCCCATCAGAATTTGTCTTATGGCTCATGGAACACTGTCTTCAGAAATTGTATTCTTTATTTCTAACCATTTTTATTCCTATCTTGACCTCTCTAGATTTCACACATCCCTTTTAAAACAAGATGCTGAATCTAGACTTAATACCACTTAAATGGCCTTACCAATGTCAGGTATAATAAAAAGATCAATCCCTAATTCTAACAATATCTGTTAATTCATCCAAATTCATAGGCTTTTAAGACGTAGAAGCAAACTGCTAGTTTATTCAACCTAAAATGCATTATAAATCACAATTATCTCAGCTGTATGCAAGTAGAAAGCACTCTGTAAATACTGGATTGAAATGAACCAGGACTTGTCTATAATGCATTTTCTATATTGCATCTATACTTTGCTATGTTTCTTCAAACTGAATTTCATTATATTTTTTGTGGAAACATGGAACTAAATCAAAAGTGTCTTAAGTCTATGGTTATAGCTACTGTTTTCCTCCAGTAGTCACACACACAAAAAAAACTTAATAGGTCTCCCATGACTCGTTATCATCATCCTAGGCTCTCCTAAACACCAAGGCAAATACAGAAGAGGCTTACCAGATTCATTCATTTATTTGTTATGATGCAATCTAATCAACCAAAAACATTTTAAATAACTACATGGATGCTTCAATATTTTTTGGAAACTTGCATTTACACATAAGATTTCAAGACGATGATACAACCTGTGAGAGCAACTTCTTCAACAGCTGTGCAATGGCAGGGTCCTCAGGCATAGGGCAGTCGGGAAGAGACCCGTTTCGTTTCTTCTGGCGCAGGTGAAGATGTCTGAACAGGCTAGTAATGTCTTTAGACCTCAAAGCATAATCAAATATAGAACGACTTACTGGCTCTTTCAGAACACTGAGTAGAACAAGTTTTCTTTCAATCTATATCAGAAAAACAAAAACAATCAGCCAAAAGTACAACATATAGTACAGTTATTTTCAAATACAATAAATACAACCTGTGCAAAGTTAATATAGGTATTTATTTTCTAAGAAAATGAGAGCTATCAACATCTGCAATTTTTGTTGAGGAAAAAAAAGAGCACTAGTCAACTTTAAAGGGTGAAGTTGTTCCTTACTTTTCCCTGTTGGTATCTGTGTCTACCATACTGGAAGACTAACAATAAATACCCAGGTTAGAAAATACTAGAAAATGAAAAACAGCCTTTACTAGATCACAAATTGTCAGGTAGCTTCCAAGATCTAAAAAGTACCTGAAGTTGCCAGGCCTAAAACAATAGATCGTGGTCCAGAAAAGATGCTCAATAACCATGTGTCTTAGTAGATTCAACCACTTCTACAAAAACACCTTACTCTCTCCACAGACTTCATAATATCCTTTCTTTTATTATCAAAGAACACTTTCCTTGTCAATGCATATATCTTAAAAAGAATAAGCACAACTAAAAGAGTACTTTATTTTTTTTAATAATATACTTTTTCATTTTTTTAAAAAGATACTTAGATTACATAAATGTTACATAATAAATGTAGGGGATTCCCATATGCCCCGCTCCCTCCCCCTCCCACACTTTCCCACATTAACAACATCCTTCATTAGTGAGGTACATTTGTTACAACTGAGGAATACGTTTTGGAGCATTGCCACTAAGCGTGGATTATAGTTTACGTTGTAGATTACACTCTCTCCTGCACAATTCTGTAAGTTATGACAGATATATAACAGCCCATATCTGTCATTGCAATGAGAGAACTTTCTTTAGATATACTTAACTATCAGTCAGTGCACTGACTGAACTGCAGGAAGGTAAGATTTATGAAGCAATTGGATAATTAGCCTCTCAACTCTTGGTACTGGCCTTTCAAAATATAAAACAATGATAAAAGTGATAAAGAAAAATTCTGAAAGAGCAAAGTCAGCCTTTGGTGCAGATTTCCAACAAACTACATATATATCAGATTTATTATAGTAAACTACCATGAAAACTTATTGCAAATGCATCTAATGTTTTAATCCCAGGGATACTTTCTCCACGTTGTATCATCAAAAAGCTTAACAAACTTATAAGTAGAGTAACTAGTCAGAAGTAGTAGGTATCTCTAGCCCTTATTTCCAAGGAAGCTTAAAGACACTTCCATAAAAGGCTTGTTTTCTGGTAGTGTTAGCCATCTTTCATGTGTATATAAATTTTTTCTTGAGGTAAAAAATCAACAATTCTCCATATTCTGTGAAATAAAGAATGATGTTCCCCAAAAATGATGAATCTACAGGAGGAAAATAAGGACTGAAGGCAGTCAAAGATTCTTTGTTTCCAAAGTATACATAAGGCCATTTTTACCAACCAAAGGAAAAGCCTACTGGGATATAAGAGTAGAAGAAAGCCACAGAGGCATAAAAATTTCCAAATGCAAAATACTGAGCTTTAATGAAATTTCTGATGCCTTAATAACCAGAATCACCCTCAACGTTCCATTCAGTTTAAATATCTATTTTCATAATTGGCTGTCTATCTGGATGAAAGCGTAAACACACACAAGCTGGGTAAATAATTTTTGCCTTGTACAAATTAAAGACCCAAATTTATAATCACGTGCTAAAAATGCTGGTAGGAAGAGAAGGGATTACACTAGACTTTTTTTTTTTTTTTAATGGAACTAGAACTAGTTAGTAGTCCAAACAACAAATCGTCTGAAAATGACTTATTCTAATTCATTATAAATGCTAACTTTGGCTGAAATCAGTTATACTTTTTACAGTGAAAGTAGGGTCCATCAATATAAGCTTTTTCTACATTATATTTCACTTTAACAGCAAATGCTTTGTAATATTACACAAAAGAAAATAAAGTATGAACTACTGAGCGCGATGTGATGCATAACATACTGTACAGCATGATGTTCTCTCTACCTTCTCTCACCAGCAAAGGGGCCAGGTCCATCAACACTGACTAGCTTGAAAGAAGAGTGGAATGATTCAGCCCAATTTAAATCTTCAAAAATTTAAAGAAAGAGGACTCTAGCCATGGTTTCTGAAGGGGTGCGGCTTGGACAGGTGGAGCAGGAATACCTGTATTACTGGCTGGGTCACGTAAGGGTCAAGGTAAGGCATCAGCCGGCAGTAGACGTCCGCTGGGCTGATCTGACGGGCCACCACTGTAATGAAGCCCACGGCGCCGTAGCGTATCCACAGGTTGGGGTGACACAGGAAGGGCGCTACAGAAGGAAAAGAGGGACACAAACGGTTCCACACTATTAGGATAAGCAAATTTTTATTTATAGCACAATTGGTAACAGGATTGCACCACAATGTTGCTATCAAGTGCAATATGTGCCTTCCATATTCAATTACCCTGAAGCATAAACCCAATTAAGTGAACATACTGATGTTACAATAATCCCTTGTCATAAATACCAGCAATAACATAAAATAATAAAAACAAACTACCTCCTTTCTGAGGATTAAAAATGAATATTTCTTAGCCAAAACTGAAGCTTTATGAGACTGGATTAAAAGCTATTACACAGGCATAAAGTCCCAACAACATACAGCAAACTATTTCCTCCCCTCCCACACAAGAACATGACACCTACTACACAAGAGGCAGAGAAACTGAAGAGCTTCTTCTTCTATGGGAAGAATTTCACCTACTGACGTTCTTTTGAATGCAAGAGTTTGATCAAATCTAATACACCATTAATAATTGATTCAAAAGTCATTATGAACAGAAACTAAAAGGGCAGAAAACATGATGCCTCTTTGTAAAGAGTTTAAAATTATAGATTAAACCAGAAATTTAGACAAATGCCTTTTTATCCCTTTTACTTTAAAGATTTCATGTATTAACCAAAATCAATAGTTTCAACTAATCTAAGACTAACCTGATTTGGAAAAAAATTAAAACTTCTAAAAGAAAAAAAGGATGTATATTAGTTCTGAGTATACAAAGACATCATCACCAGTTAGAGGATATTTAGTTTATAAAAACTCATGGTAACAGAAAAGTGAAAACACTGTGATATACTAATACCTGCATAAAAAGGGGAAGGAGAAAAGATTTGCTCAAAAACCTCTCTCACCCGCTGTGTCACTGACCGCAGAGCCCACCTGGACAGCACAGGTTCAGGCACGGGACCCACGTCCACACAGACATGCGTGTGTGTTCAGAGGGGTCCCCTGAAACAGGAGCAACCTGAGGCTGGACTTCCGGCAAGCCGAGCACACTCCCAGTGCAGACCCTGAATGCTGTGCAGCCATCTGACTGTGTCAGGATACACTAACCCAGAAGTTACAGGATGAAGAAAAGCCACGTGGAAAAGGGAAGCTGCACTGATGTCCAGCAGTGTGGAACCAGGCTGAAAGCTGTAGTGAAGGGCACTCCACAGCGTGGGACAAGACTGAGCAGATCACAGCCACTGGGAAGGAAAGTATGTTCACAGACACAGGGACAAGCCAAGGACCCCCAGAGAAGGAACACAGGGAAGGAGAGCCTCTCTTGGAGAGGCCACAATCACACATTCTAGGGTGATCTTGAAAATTACTGAAAAAAGAAAAGGAAAGAAAATTACTGTACATACACTAAATGCAGACACTAAAAGACCTTAGAAAAACCAGACTGTTAAACACAGCTGATCAAACATTCACCATTGCACTGGACCAAGCACTGAAGAAGAGCCTTAACCCACAGCCAATCTATGCTAAAATCTTGGGCAAGAGGGAGAAACTGATTTCCAGAATTAACACATCAAAATAATCAAATGTCCAGACATCAACAAAAGATCACAAGTCGGGAAGCGGCTGTGGCTCAATCAGTAGGGCTCCCGTTTACCATATGGGAGGCCCTGGGTTCGGTTCCCGGGGCCTCCTGGTGAGGGCAGGCCCGCCCACACGGCGTGGTTAGCTGACCCAGCGAGCACAAGCAGCAAGGGGGGGATAAATGAATAAATAAATAAAATCTTTAAAAAAAAAAAAAAAAGATCACAAGTCAAACAAAGCAACAGGAAGAGACGGCTTGATAAAGGGAACAAATTAAAACAAGAGAAGAAGCAGACACTGGAAAAACTAATCAAAGACATTCAGTCAAATTTCCTAAATCAGTTCAAAGAAAACATGAATATAGAACTAAAGGGTATTAAGAAGACCAAGCGTGAATAAAAATTAAAATATGGTATATACATACAATGGAATATTTAGCTGTAAAAAGGAATGAAATTCTGATACATGTGACAACCTGGATAAACTCTGAAGACATCATGCTGAGTGAAATAAACCAGATACAAAAGGACAAATACAGTATGAGCTCACTGAAATAATTAGAATAAGCATATTTGTAGAGTCAGAAACTAGAATATAGGTTACCAGGTGCCAGGGTGAGGGTAGGTAATAGGGAGTTAATGCTTAAGTTGTATAGAGTTTCTATGTGGGTTGATGGAAAAGTTTTAGTAATGGATGATGGTGATGGTGGCACAGCATTTGTGAATGTGACTCACAGCACTGAACTGTATATTTGAGAGTGGTAAAAAGGGAATCTTTTAGGTTGTATGCATGTTACTAGAATGAAAATTAAAAAAAAAAAAAAAAAAAAAAAAAACCAAGATGACTATACAACACAGTGAACCCAAATGTAAACAATGGACTATAGATAATAGTACAATTATAAAATTGTTCATTTAATGAATTTTAACAATGTACCACACTAATTCAAGGTGTTAATAATAAGGTGGTATATAGGAACTCTACTTTATGGATGATTTTTCTATAAACCTACAATTTCTCTAATAAAAAGAATGTATTATTAAGAAAAATGGCTGAAGTAAGTCCTGCGTATCAGTATTACACTGAATGTAAATGGATTAAACTCTTCAATCAAATGACAGAGATTAGTAGAATGGAGAAAAAAGCATAATCCAACTATATGTTGTTTAATGAGACTCACCTTAGACCCAAAGATGCAGATAGGTGGACACTGAAAATATGGAAAAAAATATTCCATGAAAACAGGAGCCAAAAGTGGCTAAAATAGACTTTATGTCAAAAACTGTTACAAGAGACAAAGAAGAGCACTATATATTAATAAAAAGGGTCAATCCTCCAAGAGGATATAAAAATCATAAACATATATGCACCTGATCACATTGTTTACCTTGGGAGTCAGAAAGGGACTAAAGATATCTGACCCTCTCAATCTCCCTTTCTACTGACCAAAACTGGTTATTGTGAACACAGAGGAGAGTGGAATTATTTCCTACCCAGGGAAAGAGAAGGGGCTGCCAGCAAAGGTTGGAGAACTGCCTCTGAGAAAGTTTGAATTATGAAGCTCTTGGCCTCCAGGCAGGATCCTCTATCACCCTGATCCAGTAAGTGTTGCAGCAAACACAGTCCCAATACGCACTGAACTGAGAGGGCTCCGAAGAGCGCCATCTTCTGGTGGACCAAGGAAGTGCACGTGAGGAAATTAAAAGTAAATGAGAAGCTTTTTCTGACCTTTACAGGCTCCCTCCCCAAGGCCCTAGGAAGTGGGTTTGCAACCCATTACTGAATCCAGGGTCCAGATTTCAGCAAATAACAGGAACAATCCTAAAGACCTAGAACAAGTTGAACCAAGAATCAAAGAACAGCAGTAACACATAGCCTCATGCCACTAAATACCATTGAAAGAGAAAGAAATTGAGCATCTAAGTAATCTCACCATCCTAATCAGATGCCTAGACATCAGGGAAAAATTACAAGCCATTCTAAGAAAATGGAAATAATGGCCCAATAAAAGGAATATACCAAAGCACCAGAAGAGACCCTGGATTTGAGATAATAAGATGCAAACAAATTTCAAAAAGCAAATTAATGACTTGAAAAACAATATGGCTAAAGAGATACACAACATCAAGAAGACACTGAGTGAGCACAAAGAAGAATTTGAAAACCTGAACAGAAAAGTAACAGAGCTCATGGGAATGAAAGACAGTGAGATCAAAAACACATTAGAAGCATACAATAGCAGACTTGAAATAAGAGAAGAAAGAATAGGTCATACAGAAGACAGGACAGCTGAAATTGAAGAGAGGAAAGAATGGAAAAAATTGAGCAGGGGCTCAGGAAGTTGAATGATAGCACAAAACACAACGACATATGTGTCATGGGAATTCCAGGAGGAGAACAGAAGGGAAAGGGGGCAGAGTTATGTGAGGAAACAATAGCTGAAAATTTCACAAATCTCATGAAAGAAATGAACTTACATGCCCAAGAAGTACAGCATACCCCAATCAGAATAAATCCAAATAGACTTACACTAAGACACATACTACACAGAATGTCAAACGTCAAAGATAAAGAAAATTCTGAGAGCAGTAAGGGCAAAGCAAACCATCACATACAAAGGACACCTAGTAAGGCTTGGTGAAGATTTCTCATCAGGAACCATGGAAACAAGAAGACAGTGGTATGATACTATTAGGATACTGAAGGAAAAACTGCCAGCCAAGAATTCTTTATCCAGCAAAACTGTCCTTCAAATATGAAGGTGAGTTTAAAATATTCACAAACAGAAAATAAGAGATTTTGTAAAAAAAAAAAAAAAAAAACCCACCTTTGTAGGAACTATTGAAGGAAGCCATAGAACCTGAAAGAAAAAGGAGAGAGAGGCTTGGAGAGATGTAAAGAAGAGCAGAAAGGATAACCAAGTGAGTGCTGATGAATGCACAGCATTGTGATTACACTAATAGCCACTGATTATACACTTTGGATAGATCACATGGTATGTAAATATATCTAAATAAAACTGCTTAAAAATAAATAAGTAAATGTGTAAGAATAGCCAGAAATAGCAGCTATGTACTGCAGGGGAAACAAAGAGAGATTGAGAGGTGAAGAATTTTCTTGTTTGTCTGTTTTTTTGTTTTTTATTATTATTGTTTTTGAATGAATGAAAATGTTCTAATAATGATTGAAGTGATGAACACACAACTAATGTAATTATACCAAATACCATTGATTGTATACTTTGGATGAACTGTATGCTTTATTAATACATATCAATAAAATTGATTTGTTTACATAATAATAATAAATTATAAAAAAGAATTAATAAAATAATAAAAAGAAGAAAGAAATCAAGAAATGAAAGAAATAGTGCAGCCACTGTGGAAAAAAGTTCAGTGGTTCCTCAAAAGGTTAGGTGTAGAATTTCCATATGCCACACTAATGTTAAGTGTCAACAATAGGGGGTACTTGGGAATGTTGCATATTTTATTATCAGAAAAATGTTACACGTCTCAGAAACAACCAAATTTCCCTGTAAGTTATACTGTTTTACATGGTCAGATGTCTAGACAGGGCTTTTTAAACAGCTTGAACGTTACACAGCTACATACTTCTATGGGATATAAATGTAGCCTTGTTGCCATAGGTATGTTTCCTGGATAGAGAAGATGCCTGCGTAAGAGTTAATAAAATATTAAACTCCCTTCCTGGGAAAGTCCTACTACTTTCTCAAATAAGATGGCCAGAAGCACTAGAATATATAAGCCTTGCCTAAGAAAGGAAAATAAGTTGATAAGCCAAGACCTCGATTTTAATGGTTATACTTAAGAACTTTATCCCTATAACAATGAAACTAAGCTTATTATAACTAGTGCCTAAGAGTTGCCTGCTGAAAATGTTCTCATGGCCTCTCTCTAAGCCACTGCAAATAACTCACTACCTCTGCCCCCACCCTCCCAACCTGGGACATGACTCTCAGGGATGAGCCTCCTTGGCACCAAAGGCCATTTATGAGGTGTTAATCAGTGATGCATTTGAAGAAAGACCTTGATCAAAAGTGGGAAATATTAAATTAAATAAAATTTTAATGGCTAAGATATTTCAAAGTGAGTCGGGACGTCATTGCAGAGGTTACACTTATGCAGGTCTCAGCCTGACTCCATAAACTGCCACAGTAAACAAAGCCACAAACAAAAGTGCTCCTGAGGGCCTTAGGGATGTCTGGACACCACAGGCAAGCCACAAAGCCACTTGAAATCAATACCCCCTCAAGTGGGCTTATCTGGAAATATATGAAAAGCTATTTCCCTAATACAACATATTTCTACTTAAATATAAATTCCCTAATCATGACTTTCCTTTTATTTGAACCTATAATTTTCAATTTACTTGTTAAGTATATTTCTCAGAGACTTACAGCCTTTGGATTGTTCCTATGCTGGTGGAGCCCTGAAACCCAGCAGATATGTGGCCAACTCCTACTCTCTAGTTCTTCGGGGCTGCCCTGGACAACTAACGAAATGATGATGATGGACCAGCCCCAGCCCAAAAGGTAGGAATATCTTCAACTGCAAGCAAAACAATTCCATTCCTCTCCCCCATATCTGTGTCCCTTCTCAGCCTGAAGTAGGAGTGGACATCATCCCAAATCCCACAGACTGAGAAATGAACAAAAGTAAGTAGGGAGTGTAACTTCTGATGAAAGCAGATTTAGTGTTACTGTAGCTGTCCTGTGTTAACTGAATAACATGTAACATTGATATAAAAATATATATAGAAATAATTTTTTAAAATACCACACACTGTAGCAATCATATTGCCAAAGTTTTACGGCATACCTAACTTGAAAACTACTGCCTCTGACAGTTATGGACCTGTGTCAACACCAGATCATGCTGAATCTCCTGGAATGTCTTTGTAAATGGACCATACCAGCCTTGGAAGCTTTTAATGACATGGGAGGCTTCCCCAGGGCAGGAGTTGTCTTGGCTGCCATGTTTGGCAGTCAAGAAAGCCAGTTTAAAGGGAAGCCCATCACTTGCTGTTCAAGTGATGATGTATGCTAACTGCTTCTCACTCTTCCCTTTTTTCAGATTGCAGTAGGAATGGCTGGAGACTGGGGGAAATGGTGGTGACTGTGAATTCTGCTGTAAGGAGAGACTAAGTACAACCTGTGTGTTCTGAGCAGGATCTGTCTGACCACAGTCATCTGGACGATTATGCTGCTAAGACCTATGTTGTGACTCCACTCTCAAGGCAGTGCAAACTGTGGGCTCCCTTGGCCCCTGTGCATGTATGTATGTATGTGTGTGTGAGCCTGTGCACATATGTGCCTGTGTATGCATGTCAGTGTATGCATGAGCCTGTATGTGTGCATGTATATGTATGTATGTGTATGTAATGGAATTCCTCAGAGTACACACCAGACTCTGTAGAGCCCTGCTTGCTTCCTTATTTTTCTTCTCTGCTATGATATCTTTGTACTTCGCAGAATAAACCCCTGAAAAAAAAAAAAGAATTACCACAGCATATGACCTGCCTGTAGCAGTTTGGCAGTTTGATATAGTTATGAATTCCAAAAATAGATCTTGGATTATGCTTGTAAACTGGTCTGTTCATCTGGTATGATTAAGTTGTGATTAGGTCTTTGATTGGGCCAAAGTAGGGCATTGAGCCCCGCCCCTTGGTAGGTGGGGAATCAAAGATAAAAGACATGGCAAAGGACAGAGTTGGAGTTTTTGATGTTGGAGTTCTGATGTGGAGTTTTAATGCTGAAGCCCAGGGAAGTAAGCACACAGAGTAGCTTGGTCATGAGGAAAGAGAGAAAAGGAAGCCCAGGAAAAGAAAAAAGCAAGCCCATTAGGCTGACAGTTCACAGCTGGCCTTGTGGAGAGAGGCAAAGCCTAGAGAGCCTCAGGTGACTTTGTGGAGGAAACAGAGGAGCTGGGCTCAGAGAGAAAAAGAGTCCCGGGAAGAGAGGAACCCAAGAAGCCTGAACCCTGGCAAACATCAGCAGCTGTCATGCTCCAACAACTTGGCAACAGACTTTGGTGAGGGAAGAAACTTATGATTTATGGCCTGGTAACTGTAAGCTTCTACCCCAAATAAATACCCTTTATAAAGGCCAACAGATTTCTGGTATTTTGCATCAGCACCCTTCGGCTGACTAATACACTGCCAATCCCACTACTAGGTATATTTCCAAGAGAAGGGACAACAAAGACTCGAAGAGATATTTGCACACCAATGTTCATAGCAGCATTATTCACAATTGCCAAAAATGAGAAGCAACCAAGTGTTCGTGAATAAATGAATGGATAAAGAAAATGTGGTATATACAAACAAAAGATTATTATTTAGCCATAAAAAGGAATGTTTTGATGCATGCTACAACATGGATAAACCTTGAAGATACTGTGTTGAGTGAAATAAGCTAGATACAAAAGGACAAATATGGTATATCACTTATATGAAATAAGTAGAATATGAAAAATCATTAAGTCAGACACTAGAATACAAGTTACCAGGGCCCAGGCAGGAGCAGAGTATGTGGAGTTAATGTTTAATTGGTACAGAGTTTCTGTTTGGGGTGATGGAAAAGTTTCACAATAGAAGGTGGTGATAGAAGCACATTTTTAAATATGTAATTAACACCACTGAACAGTATATTTGAAAATGGATAAAATGGGAAATTTTAGGTTGTATTTAAGTTACCAGAATTTAAAAAAAAAAAAAAACCAGAACTGTGTAAGACAAAGAATGAACCCTAATGTAAATCATGGGCTACAGTATAATTATAATGATATTGTTTCATCAATTGTAATAAAGGTACCATACTAATACCAAAATGTTAATAACAGGGAAAACTGTGAGAGGCAGGTATGTGGGAAAACTCCATACTTTCCACACGATTTTTCTGTAAACCTACATCTGCTCTAATAAAAAAGAAAAAAATCCCTCTGCAAAGTACTTCAGATTATACAAGAAGATTTTGATTATTGCATAAACATGCTACAGCCTCTGCTCCATCCAACAAAGGCATCTTACAGACTGCCTTTGACAGTGGGGACAATGAGGCCAAGATAGAACACTGAAAAACATCCAGAAAGTAGCTATAAGCATAATTGCTTGAGAGGAGTCCAGCACTGTTTTAGATTGAAGACTTGGTTCCAATTCTTTACTTCCCTCTGTAACAGCATTACACAACCACACCCTTGCCATCGACTCATGGTGCCCCTCGCTTCTGGCTCAGTCACGTAACTCGCTGTGGCCAAATGGATGTTCCCAGATCGGATGTGACACCGAGGATTAAAATGAGCTACATCGCTAGGCTTGCCTTCCAGTGGTCCTGCCATCACCATAAGAAGAACGCAGCCTGGGAAACGAATGCCCCTCCAACCTGGGCCCCAGAATGAGGCCATCTGGAGATGCACAGCCTGGAGCAGTCATCCATACAACCCTCAGGTGCATGAGTGAGAAATTTACTGAAGCATTTTCTGAGACCCTGTGGTAAGATTATTATACAGGATTATTATATCAGTAGCTGATTGACACAAAGCACCTCAAATACCCAAAACACAAGAAACCGGAATCAAAACAGTATCTTTTACAAGACGGTATTCAATCTTTTCTCAATACCACATTTCCCAACTATGTGGGGACAAGGAAGGTAGAAGGTGAGCATTCATGGTCGCTGGGTGGGAGAGTGTGATTCCAACAGGGGCTACCAGGGAACCTGATCATCAGCACGCCACCATTCCCGCTAGGGATCACTACAGCAGACTGATCACATGCAGTTTAAAGGCAGCAACAGAAACGCACACACCTTATCACTTACGGAAGTCACTGTTTCTGAGTCCCTAAAAACTGTGTTTTGCTTTTAAATAGTTTAAATTGCCCACACTTATTTTATTTTTCCTGAAGTTGGTACCAAGTTCACTGCCAGTTCTAAGGAAGTTTCCACACAAGAAGTTATACGACATTGGATTTATTCTGTACCTAAAGATAATTTATTTTGATGCTAAACTAGAGATACATGAGTACTCCATATGTGCATCCTGTGCCCAATGGCTAGAAATTGCAGGGCCCAGAAAAATCTCTGCAAAATTCGATAAAAGGGGTTAAAAACTATCTTTATGATGGTTTTTGCTTAAAAATCCATGGTTACCATCTTTTAAATAAATTAACCAGACAACAGAATAAATGTATTATGTGAAATTATAATACAAGTACATACTAACATACAAAGGACATTCAATAAAATAAAAGAGCATCAAAGTCAAAAGCAAGGAAAACTAGACCCTTGAAAGGCAATGCCACTTTCACGGAGAAAAGAAAGCACTGATATGGGAATTCAGAAAATGAGAATGAGTAGGGAAATATTTCAGGTAGCAAGATATGCATGTAAAATGATACGTTTTCTCCTTAATATTATTACGAACATAGGTGCTTTCTATACCCGCCTTACACTGTAGATGACCAGAAGTTCAGAAAACAGATTTTGTTTTATTGTAATGTTGATTTTTTTTATTTCCAAGTTATTAGCTTCTTTTAAAAATGGCAAAAACTTAAAAATAATGAATTCCTCGATGTTCAGCACTCTCTAACTGTGACAGTCTGAATTTTGTGAGTCCCAGAAAAAGATTATGTTCTTAAGCTAATCCATTCCCATGGGCGTGAGCCCCCTTAACTGGGCAGCATAAGGGAGGTGTGACTCAGGTTGAGTCCCCACCCTTTCCTGGAGCTGATATAAACAGAGACAGACAAAGAGACACACACACACACAGGCAAAGGAAGCCCCCATGCTGATCCTGCCATGTGAGAGAGAGGACTGCCCCGAGGGCTGAGAGAGGTCCCGGAGTCTGGAACCAGCAGAGCACAGAGGCTCGGGAAGAGGCCCCCGAGGGGCTGGGCCCAGGGAGCAGCTCAAGGCTGAGGAGATGAGCCATGTGCCTGCTGGCTCACAGCTGAACTGGGAAGAAGGCGGAGCAGCCAAGACAGAGAGGAGGCCGGAAAGAGACAAGCCCTAGGCCTGGCTGCCCACAGCTGAGCTCCAGCAGGCAGGAGATCCTGGCAGGGACGGCAGAGACCCCGGCACAGATCAGCACCCCTCTTTATCACATGGCAGAACCCCAGAATAGACAGAAACTGACATTGGTGAGAATGCATCTCTGCTGATGCCTTGATCTGAACATTTCATAGTCTCGGAACTGCAAGCTTTTACCTCAAATAAATCCCCTTTATAAAAAGCCAACCCATTTCTGGTACTTTGCATCAGCAGCCCTATGGCAAACTAAGACAGTACTACTGTTTATGTGAAATATCTAAAACATTTCATCGCAATGCAAATTCTTATAACAGTGTTGCCAATACTCAGTAATTTTCTATTAAATTTTCAATTACATTTAATTTAACATCAAAAAAAATCAAACCAAATTAGGTTTATAAACTAAAAGAACAATTCTGGATATTTGAATACAAGAAAAGATATATATATATATATAATTTAATTTTCCATAAATATTTTTTAAAAGCCACATTCACGCCTTTAAAAATTTCCAGAAATTTTATGTATCTCTACTAGTAATCATCTAGTTTCTCAACTATCAAAATAAACCACAACTTTTTTGCCTTTTCTCCCTGAGGATTGCCTGAAGGAAAACTTATTCAAATCGAACTAGTTTTGGCAGTTTATTAATTTTCCTTCACAAAGCATTTAGTAGCAAAATTAAGCATTACCTAAAAAGGCAACTTTGTACGGTTTTATGTTCCCTCAGTACAGAGCCAACTGGCAATCTTACACTGCTTCCTATCTTAAAGGTGATGAGGCTAGAAATGCTCCAGATATTCCTAACCTTATTTACTTGTTTCTCTTATTCTGGATTTCAAAAGTCTGAAGGAACTAGATTAAGTCCTACTAGGATCAAGGGATGAACACCTTTCATTAAATTACTAACAGTAGTAGCTTAACACTATCAATTCCTAAAAGGCAGTCAATGCAATGACAGACGTCAGACAGTCCTCCACATCCAATTTTCAACTCTAACAGTCAAGTGTCTAAAAAATAAGTTTAACCTTCAGCACAGTCCTTTATCCATATCATATTATATAAATAAATAAATAAATAACCTTCATTTTTCAAGGATCGCAAAGAATTAAACACAGATAAAAACAAGTACCTTTCCAACCTGGGCTGAAGGACCAAACATTCCTGTTTGTCTCTCTGTCTCTCACATACAGAGTCAGTAGGAGAGAGAATAAAGTTGAAATTCTGACTCTGTATTGCCTAGAATGTTCCAAAGCTCAATCAGTCATTACATAATTCCCACACCTAACTTTCCCACCCTATTCTAAGAAAGAAAACCTTACCAATATCACTGGCAAACTCATAGGCATGGGGCTTCTGCAGCAGCCCCAGCTGGCACATACAGGTCAGGGCATGGAGGGCCTTCACCACGACAAACTCCTCGGCATCACTCAGACCTTGCTGCAGCAGGGGCTTGAGGATCGAGGAGCTCTGCCAGCCCACATAGGCAGCGACACCTGGGAGAGAGAAGCAGCATTACATGACTATTCAATGCTGGAAAGCACAAAATGCCATTAAGGAACACAATAAAATCATCAAAAAGCCAAACATCTGAGTAGTGACCCATGCGAGAGGGCATTTTACTTCCTCCTCAGAACGATAAGTGAAAAAAGACCCACACCAAAGCAAAGCATCAAGAAATTTTGGGACACCAAGGAAAAGAAAAGATCCTAGGAACTTACAGAAAGGAAGATATAAGACTCCTAAAAAGGAAGGAGAGCCAGACTGGCGTCAGACCAGATTCAGCAACAATGGAGACTAGAAGATAACAGAGCAATTACCTTCAAAGTTATGAAAGGAATTCCATACCCAAACTGTCAACTAAATATCAGAACAAAAAGTCGTTTCAAGACATGCAAGGACAACAGAGGTTTACCTCCCACGCAACCCTACCTAAGGAAGTTTCTTGAGGATGTCTCTAGAAAAGTAAGAGGAAGATGTGGAATGTACAAAATGGTAGATTTAACCCAGGAGTTCAAGGGGGAAAAAAGATGATAGTTAAGATGATCAGAGATCAATCAGCCCAAATTAGGGACTAAAAGCCAAAAAGTTAAGGAATGTCATCAAGAAGAAGAATGAACTAGCCGAGAGACTAATTAAATTGGTAATAAAGGATATTATAGATATAGTAAAGAAAGCATATTACTCTTTTCTGTAAAAGGAAAACAAAGAAATCTGAAACTCCAGAACAAGCAAAAAATAATACGAAATAAATTAAAATGCACTATGTTTTTAGAAATTGGTAGAGGAAAGAAAGGTGATCCATTGACCTTGAAACTATAAACATTCTCTTCGAGTGGTAGAGGGGACATGACACTGGAGCTGTGGTGCAGGAAATAAAATTGTAGTATCCTACTGGCACTAGACTCAATAAAACTTACACACTATAATCACATATATTTTGTTGTGAACTTTCAGAATCAATCTATACAAAGCACAGAAGAGTTTATTATGATTACAGAACAGAATGTAAATATTATCACCTATGACAATAGATTAGTTGAATTATCAACCACAAAAAAAAAAAGATGAGCAAGGCAGAGAGAAAGAAAGGGGCACTAATCTCTTTGTAGTACAAATAAGAATTCAATGAATAACAAATATTCAAAGTTATTAAAAAAAAAAAAACAAAACTAAAGTACTAAGAAAAAATTATCTACATCTCAAAACCTGAGCGTGGAAAAAGGACATGGGTATGGTATGAGTGAATTAAATCTTCACTGGTATAGAAAGAAGTCAAGAGATAAAAAGTCTGAAGTTGATAATTCAAAAAACAGTAATGTGAAAATATTGCTTAGATATATAGCAATAATCACCTGAGGACACCAAACCAAAAACACAAACCACAGTAGTTTCTTGTGAAAAGTGTAACTCTTTCTGTAAATTCTGAATAACCTCTGCATAGTTTACAAAGAATGTTTCTCCTATAAATGAAAAAATAATTTTAGAAATTTATTTAACAAAAGGAAAAATACTACCTAAAATTCCAGTGGATTACAGTTAGGAACTTTACAAATTGAAATATACAATGAGCTAAAATAGCTAGAAATATTTTAGAAGAGTGGTATATGTATCAGATACTGAAGTTGATTATAAATATTTAACAGTTAGAATATGATATAGATTTAAGAGTAGAGAGTAAAACATGAATACAAGAATAGAGAAAGAATAGGATAGAAATCCCCAGAAAAATGACCCTAACAAATACAAGCATGCTATAAAGAAAGCTTAACAAATCTGTGGGAAAAAATGAAATATTCAATACTGTTGGGAAAACTGGCTATGCTGAAAAGAAAAAAAAAAAATTATCTCACATCATACCCCAAAATAAAGATTAATTAAACATTTATGTATGAAAATAAAATGTTAAAAAATGCAGATTATTAACTTAATTTCTGAACTGGAAAAAGACTTGAAGCACAAAAGTTAAAAAAGAAATCACAGGAAAAGGATGTGGCTCAAGCAGTTGAGCGCCCACCCTCCACCTGGGAGGTCCTGGGTTCAGTTCCCAGTGCCTCCTAAAGACAAGCAGATGCTGCAATGAGCAGACGCCGCAACGAGCAGACACCACAACCACCACAAGGAACAAATGCCACAACCAGCAGAAGCTGCAGGCAGCAGTAATCAGCAGACGCTTCAATGAGCAGAAACCACAACCAGTAGCAACCAGCAAATGCTGCAACCAGCAGGGAGTGAGGGGCTCAATGGGTTGAGCACTTGCCTCCCGCATGGGAGGTCCCTGGTTCAGTTCCCAGTGCCTCCTTAAGGAGACAAGCAGACACAGAGAGCAGACAACAAGCAGACAGATGAGGGAGCCATCTCGAGGGGGTGGGGCCCCGGGGGGCGGGAATTTTTAAAAAAGGCAGAACAAACCAAAAAAACCAATTCAGGGAAGCCGATGTGGCTCAGTGGTTGAGTGCCAGCTTCCCACATACAAGGTCCCAGGTTCAATCCCCAGATCCCAGTATCTTAAAAAAAAAAAAAAAAAGAAAGAAAAATCACAAAACAAAAGATCAAATAAATTGACTAAATAAAAATTGTTTAAAATGCACAAAAACTAAAAATCAAGTTAACAAACAACCTAGGAAAAGTATTTGCCGTAGAAAAAATAGTTATTTAATGTTCTTAATGTAGAAAAGATTCAAAAAAAAAAAAAAAAATCAACAAGAAAAGCATAAATAACTCCATCAGAAAAAAATGGTCCAAAATAACAAATAAAAAATTCACAGAGGGAGCGGATGTAGCTCAATGGCTGAGTGCCTGCGTCCCACACATGACGTCCCAGGTTCACCCGCCAGTACTGCCTTAAAAAAACAAATACATAGAATAAGAAATAGGAATAAATAATCAAATGAGAATGTTTTTCAACTTCACTAGTAAGCAAAGAAATATACATTGAAACAAATTATCATTTTACCCTACCAACAGGCAAATATTAAGCGAATTCCTGCTGGCAAGCATGTTCAACACTGTCTGGCAATGCTGGTGACAGTAAAAAAAATGATATAATCTTTTTGAAAAGTTTATAAAACTCTTGAATTTTAAAATATATTCTTTAACCTAATAATTAAAATCTTATAGTTCTATTCTGAGAAAATAATCAGAAACAGATATTTATATAAAAAGATTATCTGCATGATATATGCTAGAAAAAAAGAATGAAAATAATGTAAATATCCAAAGGAAGGGTTAAGTAAATTTTGGTAAAACTATATAATGTAATAAGTTGGAACTATTAAATTATGGTTTCAAAGAATTTTTAATAACACAAGAAAATGCTTACAATGTATATTACTAGAAAAGGTTTAAGAAAATAATAAAATAATGATAAGGTTAATAAGTAACATAATAAAAACATAACACTTATTTTGTGCCAAGCAGGACTGCATGTGTTAATTCAGTTTAAAACTCACAACCCAATGGGGTAGGTACTACTATTCTCTCCATTTCACAGATAAAGAAATTAAGAGATTAAACGATTTTTCCCAACAACCACAGCTAGAAAGTGACAAAGCCAGGTCCTGAAGGCGAAGTTTGGCTCCACGGTGCCTTCTCTCAACCACTACACCACAGTCCTCTTAGTATATACAGCACAGTGGGATAGACGGACTGGAAAGAGAAGGGGAAAACCTACAGGAAAAAGCACCAAACATGGATTGTAGGATTATTTGTTTTCCTCTTGAACTCTGTATTTCCCAAATTTTCTACAGCAAGCATGTATTACTTTTATAAACAAACAAAAAACATGAAAATTACTTTAAAAAGAAAAAAAGATCTCATGTGAAGACATGTTTTAAAAAACACTTAAGTTGACCAATATGTGAGTGAAGTTCTAAGAACCACCTTTTCCCAAGAAAGCAATAAAAATAAGATTACTTGGAAGGAAGAGGGAGCAAAAAAAGACAGAAAGATGAGAGAAGCAAAGTATCCTGTACTCAGGAACTGAATAAGACAGTCTAAGATGCAAAAATGAGACACTTCAAGAAACTAATACAAAAAAAAAAAAAAAAAAAACCCTAAAGATATCTGAAAAGAGGAGGTAAAGTAATCTGTCAATCTCCAGAAGTAACAAAGATCAGACAGGCAATTTCAAAGCTTGTCAAAAGCGGAAAGTACACTTTTCTCCAAAGCATTATACCATATAATATCTGCAGAAATATCAACACTGCTGCCTTACGAGTTTCCTTCCTGTTTTGTTTTGTTTTTTTTTTTTTTACAGAAAAAGACATCCAACGGCAAACCTCACAGCAATTACTTTTCTAGATGATTGGGAATCAAAATATAAGGCCTTACAGCTTTCTACTACCTCATAGGAAAGTTTGGATACCAGTGAAGCTTTCCAATGTGTAAAAAAAAAATTAGTCTTTAAACCTTTTATGGTAACAGACAAGCTGTTACAATCATGTAGGAAATGAAATAAAAAGGGATAGCGGTAACAGAGTTAGGTAATCATAACAACATGGCTTTAGCATATACTACTTTATAACTGACCAAAAAGAATATATACTAACATGTTATCAGTCCAGAGATAACCACTATTAACATTTTAGTATATATTCTTTTTTTAATAAACATATGATTTTGTTCCTACCTTAACACACCTGGGATGATACTATAAGTAGATTTACAACCTACTTCAGCCACAATATTTCATGGTACTTTCTCAGGTCATTAAAACAGTTTTAAAGACCACAAGGTAATATTCCTTCATATAGATGTATCACAATTTAATTAACCAATACCTTAATCAGCTAAGATACTTATTTTATCATCCAAAAGTAGCATGAATAGGGAAGCGGCTGTGGCTCAATCAGTAGGGCTCCCGTTTACCATATGGGAGGCCCCGGGTTCGCTTCCCGGGGCCTCCTGGTGAAGGCAAGCCCGCCCGTGCGGTGTGGTTAGCTGACCCAGCGAGCACAAGCAGCAAGGGGGGGATAAATGAATAAATAAATAAAATCTTTAAAAAAAAAAAAAAAAAGTAGCATGAATAGACAGAAATACTAGGAACTCATTTCATTGTTAAAAAAAACTTGATAGTATCACACCTATCCTTCAGATTACATGGAAGTATTTGAGAGGATAATTCAAATTGAACTTAAAAACAAACTAAAAAACATACCAACTATACTATCAAAAAAAGCTCCACGCAGATGCCAATCATTCTTATCATTTAGGAAAGTGATCATGTGGGACAACAAGACATCATTGGCTTTCTGACGTCCAAAGAATACACAGAGCCGTGTTATTCCATTTTCCATTAAGGTTTGTTTTACGATATTTTCAGGGTCACTTAGCAAAGTGACAACTTTCTGCTGGACCATTTCATGTAAGGCTTGGAGTTCTGGAAAAAAATAAAGATAAGATAAAAATTGTCACCATACCTATACACCCAGTCTTCTTACTTTTCAAGGGAATAGAATGATAACAGAAGCCACCATAGAAAGTCTATAAGCACTAAATTTTCCACTATCCACAGTTCTGAAAGATAGATGGGAAACTGAAATATAAACCGAAGAACAGCCTAGTAAGTACATGCCACAGCATGGTGACTACCTCACTAATTTAAAAGCTCCATTTACGAGGCTGAAGGAGAAAACTATGAAGAAACACTAGAAAGGAGAACATATTGACCCAATATTATGACTTAATCAAGGACTTGAAAATATAGATTGATTCCAGATATAATCTGCTGGTCCCAGACAAAACTTTTAGAAAACGTTTTTAAAGATACGTTTATTAAATTTTAGAAAGCTAGGAAATACACTGGTGTTTCAAGTCCATAGGTAAGCCATGTGAAGACTACATGACCTGGTCCCTGCCTTCTTCTCCAACACTATCTCCTAACATTCTCTACCTTCCCCTTTGCATTTATTTATTTACTTAGTTGCCTGCCTTCCCCTTACTAAGGTACAAGCTCAAGTGCAGGGATCTCTTCTAATTCATCTCTGTGTCCCTAGTGCCTAGAATAGGAGCATAACTGCCTGATGCAGAGGTTATGCTTGACAATTATTTGTTAACAAAATGAATGAGGTCAGAGGCTACTCCTGATTTATCTACTGTCAAGGGAAAAGGAGATCTGATGTGCAAAATTATGAACTCACATTAAGAAAAATTTAAGATTAACTCTCAAAAAGTTTTAATACCTAACTGCATTATCTTAGAAGGTCCAATTACATGGCTATAGAATGTAGGATAGTATTATTTTCCAAGTAATTCTATGAAAAAAGCTAAGATATCCTTTCAGATACTTCCTCCTATAAATTCGAAATTATTACATCAAATTCAACTCCAGATAATATGCTATCTAAAAATGGTACCATTCTACAAGTAACATTATAGTTGGCTATAGCATAAAACTCTGAAAACTCAATTTCTCCAATTTTTCTCAACTAGAAACATCTTGTAAGTATATTGTTTTACTTCTAAATCTGGCACTCAACAAACATTAAGTAACGCCTCTTAAGAAAAAGAGTCCTTCATCCAGAACCAGTCTTTGAAGTGAGAGTTGACTGGAAATACTTGAGAATTGTTCGTGAAGGTAGTGGTCTCAAGAACTACCCAGGGAAAACACTCTGCCTAGGTAAACACCTTATTCCTTTAAAAAAACAAAACAAATCTGTTAAAGAGTTTTATGGATGTAAAGAAACCTGAGACTGGAACTCCACCTCAAAGAGCTCCAAGAGTTTACCATTACATCTGTTCCTTTATGGGGAAAAAGGAAAAAAGGGTGGTGGGTTTAGACATGTAAATCACAGACAGTAAGAAATAAAAATAATTTATGATTGAGGATACTCAGAATATATCACATAAGGAGAAAGCTTGTATTTTTTAGCTGTTTCCAATTATTTTCTTTTATCTTATAAGAATGATATAATTCAGCTAGCTTTACTGTTAATACAAATCAATCTTGGCTGGAAAACAATTGAGTTTAGATCTATGTTGACAAGCTGATCATTTTCTGGCTAGATTATACATGAAGACAGAGAGAACAATCAGAAACCAGGGACCCTTCCCATCCATTATTTGGTTTTCCTTCGTCTTACATGGAAATTACAAATAGTTTTTTTTCAAGTTATCATTAGCAATTCATTCTAAACAACAGGAAATCTGAAGGAGAAAATTATACTACCTGTGTCATAATTTCCATTGGGATGTGTAACTTCATCTATTTCTTCACTATTTGGGTCATTTTCCATATTGAGATTTTTTAACTGTACTAATTCCAAGAATCTCAGAGCTGTTTCTGCCAGCAGTGCTATGTTTTCTAAAAGATAAAAAGAGAAAAAATATATTCTAATTATAACCTTAAATCTTTGTAATGCACATAAGTTTTCCTCCCTAAGTCTTTACACATATAAATAATAATCATAAAACTAAAGGGAATAAGTAGGATTTTTCAATTTAGCATTTAACCTAACCAGATTTTTAGCAACTAATCTCAATAATCTACAGCTATCCCCAAACTGCCAGTCTTAATAAGGAAACATTAGCTTTTTAAAAAATATACATTATGACCCAAAATATAGCTCCCAAATCTATTTTGCAAAAAAAAAAGGCTTTATCCTTTCATGGAGACCTACTCTTTAAACAATATCCTGACAACTGAGAGATATTTATTTTATTAGACTAACAGAGAAACAATTTACATTCACATTAAAACAACAGATCAAGCTGGGCTATGGAATTAGAGACCTGTGCTCAAATCTCAACCTGCCACTTACTAGCTGGCTGCTTAACCAATCAGAGTCTCAGCTTCTTTACACAAAAATAAGGAGCTGTACCAAACTGAATAAACAAGTGAAACTCTGAAATTCTTAGCAGGCCAAAGTGTAAAACTGTTTGCCACGCTGCTGTAGTTGTCTGCATTTTCTCCTTTCTCTTTCTGATGATTATTAAGATAATTTTCTGGGTATATACCCAGCAGTGGTATTGCAGGGTCACGTGGCAAGTCTATATTCAACTTCTTTAGGAACTGCCAAACAGTCCTCCACAGTGATTGTACCATCCTGCATTCCCACCAACAGTGAAGAAGTGTTCCTGTCTCTCCACATCCTCTCCAACACTTGTAGTTCTCTGTCTTTTTCATAGTGGCCATTCTGATAGGTGTGAAATGATATCTCATTGTAGTTTTGATTTGCATTTCCCTAATCGTTAGTGACGTTGAGCATTTCTTCAGGTGTTTTTTTGCAGTTTGTATTTCTTCTTTGGACAAATGTCTATTCAGGTCTTTTGCCCATTTTTTAATTGGGCCGTTTGTCTTTTTATTCTTGAGTTTTAACATCTCTTTATATATCCTGGAAATTAAACCTTATCAGACATGTAATTTCCAAAAAAAAACTTATTATGTATCCAGTACATTTAATTGATAAATGTATGTTTTTATTCAACTGTATTTTCTTTTTATTCTTAAATTATTGTTTATATTTTCAATTATTAAATGTAGAAAATAAAGTTTAAAAAAATGAAAAAAAAAAAAAGCATGGCCTGGAGAATCTGGATGACCACCTTATAAAGTGACCTGCCAGCTGATTCAGAGTCCGAGGTCTTCCTGAACTTGTGGTCTATCGTGTTGGCGGTATATAGCACTATTCTGCCAATCAAGGGCCACTAAGAAAAGCACAGAGGTGGGCTGCATATGCTAAGTCATTTCTCCCAGTGCAGTTAACAGTACTGAATGATATATTTAAATGTGGTTAAAAGGGGGAAATTTTAGGTTGTATATATGCTACTAGAATAAAACTAAAAATAGAAAGTATTGTACAATGCAGTGAATGCTAATGTAAACTATGGACTAAAGTTAACAGTACAATTATAAAAATGTTCTTCCATTAACTGTAACAAATGTACTGTACAAGGTGTTAACAATAGGGTGGTATATGGGAACTCCACATTTTATACATGACTTTTCTGTAAACCTACAAGTTCCCTAATAATATAAATAAAAGAGAAAAAAAAAGATAATTTTCTGACACTTCTTATCACTACAAAAATGCTTACTTCCAATTTCTGCTGTCATGGTTACTATCTATTACATCTAGTCCTTCCTTATACTTTCTTCTGTCTTCCATTTTTTTCTTCTTTTTTGTTTCTCTCTACTTCTTTCCCTCCCACCTCTATGCTTCTCAACATCTGTTACAACCAGCCCAGGACTGTGCTCTTTTCCTTCCTAATAGTGAATAGCAGGGATCATAATGTTTAACTATCTTATCATTGATTCTAAGACTAACTTTTTCCCTTTTTTTTTTTAAATGAGGTACGGGGCTTGAACACAGGACTCGTACATGTGGAAGCAGGCCCTCAACCACTGAGCTACATCTGCTCCCCGATTTTTTAACATCTCTGTAACTGAGATGCATCTTACAAAGCTGAGAGCTCTGCTTCTATCAAATACAATGACTCTCTTCATCTTGGGGTCCTGCCAGGTTCAGCATTGTTCTGAATAGAACAAAAACTTACCTCTAAATATGCAAATGTTCATACCCTATAATGCCCACCTACCTGAAAGATGGGAGAATTCTGTCATCCCCCATTCCTAAGTCAAATATTAAGATGAACATATCTTTAGTAGGAGGACTCTCACTTTCCTGGGCATCTCTGAAGTCTGAGTAGATCTATGCTTAGTTCCCCACTTAAGTTCATAAACCACAGACCAATGAAAGTTCACATTACATAAGATAAAAATCTAAACTAGCATCTCTGAGATAGAAAAGAATACTAAAAAGGAAAAACAACTATGATAATTTTAAACTTTTATTGTGACTGACATGTATGGCTCGACTACATCTAACTGTACAAGTTCAAGCAGACTTTTGGCTCATTAAAAAAGGCTTCCACGGGGGGCGGATGTGGCTCAACTGGTTGGGCGTCCGTCTCCCATATGGAGGGACCTGGGTTCGATCCCCGGGACCTCCCGGTAAAATAAAATAAATAAATAAATAAAATAAATAAATAAATAAAAATAAAAAAGGCTTCCTTATCATGCACTCAGTCCTGACAGACGGACACTTAGAGCTGGACCTGATCCTACGTTACTGGGTACGCTACCGTGAAGACCCAGAAGACCCAAGAGAAGCACAGCCACTTCAAAAGCTCGGCTTGTCAGCAGACCTGAGGCCTAAGAATCAGCCTAGATAACCTTTAGGTCGTGCTACTCAGCCTCTCCAAGCCCCAACTTCCTCACCTTTAAAGGAGGGTAATAGAACATGCACTCCTCAAGTCTGACATACATATATATAAAAAATAACTTGCAACTAATCCTTGCCACAACCCTTGAGCAGTAGATGCCCTGAGAGAGGAGGTTTTTCAATAAATAGTAGCTGTTATTATGCTATGGCTATTAGTAACTGGATGTCCATACTGGCGGCATTAATATGGCACCTACACATCAGAACTCTACCTATTTAACACAACTGAGAACAGGCTAAGCTACAGTGGGCCACAAGCAGGAGCATGGAGCTCTAAAAAAAGAGCAATACAGGTTCTATTTAAAACCTATAAACTTCTATTTTATTTTAGTTGCTTTATCTGGTTTGATTATATTTTCGCAAGTAGATTATAAATATGCTTTGTTATAAATGATAAATACTGATATTTCTTAAAGAAATCTTGGTGTTTCTAAGACCTGAAGTTTACATCTGTACAGCTATGAAAATCAGAATTAAATAAATATAAATAAAATCTGTATTTATGAAAAAAACACTCAACAACAACCACTCACTTTGTGGATGTGTCTAGAGACAAAGCCAGAGACCAAAAACCATTTTTCACATGCTCCATTTCAAATAATAAAAGGCAAATCATAAAATGAATGATTTATGTTAGCAAATATCTTTCAGTGACAATATCATCACCATGCACATGTCAGGTACTATTAACAAAGCTCTGAAAGCAGAATCCCTGATTCCTATCAGATTACATTAAAGAAATAAGTTAGGGGATTATATAAATATTTCAATGACATTTTCCATGCACAAATAATCATGTCCATAAATAATTTGGGGAGCTAAAAGCATAAATCTGCATCACCTGATTTTATGAGTGAGAATTACAAGTAAAACAGGTAGATGTGTTGCAGAACACACCCACCTCATCACAAAGAAGCACTACAGTAATGGGAAGAAGGACCTTAAAATTCAGCAAGTTAGTACTTCATCACCAAATTATCCAGCAAAATCAATTTTTTTCAACAATGGACTGTTGTATCCTAAAACTGATAATCCAACAAGGATTTTTATTCAGAGAAATTTTATAAAGGCCTAAAGATATTAGATCAAAAGCATATACTTGTGTTAGTGTTACTACAAGTTAAATCCAACACTCCCAGTAAAATCGCAACATTCTATATTATATACTTTTTCACCTGATAATTTTAATCACTTCAAAAATGAGAGAATGCACAAAAGTTGAGTCCCAGAAACAGATTAGCCACAAATAGTTCATGGGGCAAAGTTCACACTTAGAAATCCAAAGAAATCAGAGAAACAAGAGGTAGCAGACGCACTAACTTTAAAAGTGCCCAACGACAGGGCTCCTACCTGCATAGGCCAGCCTGACAATCGTAGCGTCGTCCTGGGCTAGGTGGGCTATGCCCGGCAGAATGTACTCTGGGTAGATGTTGACATCGTTGCGAGGAACCTCTTTTACAAGAGCAAGGACTTTGGTCAACGTCCTCAAGGCTTCAGCCCTCACTCTGGGAACAGCGTCATTGCTGAAATGCAAAAGATATGGAGTAATACGATCCAAAAGGATTTCTACACTTAGCCTAGGGGCCAAATGGAGAATGAGTTCCAATGCCGCCAGTCTGGAATCACAGTACTTAAGAGTCTGTAGGCAGGACGTGATAACAGACACCAAGATAACCAGCCCGTTTTCCTTAGGCTCTCCCTCTGCTTTTTCCGGTAAATCACGTCCACAGAGATTGTGAATAATGTTGCCCAAATCCTTCCGTATAACCAGAATACGCTCATCTGCAGAGAGAAATGTTTCCTTGGCAAACTGGGCCATGTAAGGCTGAAGAAAAGTGTAAAATATTTCAGGAAAGGCATTGCCACGCTGCTGCTTTAAGTAATCTTCCGCCTCTAAACGTTTATCTTGCTCACAGTGAATCATGTGAGTTACCTATGTCAAGGAGAGAAAGGAAATAAAAGAGAGATTTGAAAAGACCCAGCTAAACCAGATGAAAGCTATAAGAGCAACCTACATTTGACTGAGGATTTTCAAGGAAATTCTGACAATTCTCAATCTTCACCTGACATATTATTTTCAGAACCTGACTACTGAGTAATATGAAACTCTACTGTGATCCTAGAAAGCAAAAGAAAATTACACATCAATATATTACAGGTGGTCTTGACAAATAAAGAGGAGTTTTACACCCTGTTCAGTATTCCCCCTTTATTAAGACCAGGGAGTAACACATTCTCGCCCCACCCAGACCCAACTCAAGGATTCTTAAACTTTTTTAAGTGGCAGACACCACTGAGAGTCTGATGAAAGCAAGAGATCTTCTCCAGAGAAAAATGTACAAACATTATTTTTGCACACAAAATTATGTTTCTGGGAAGAATCACAGAACCCCTAAAGTACATCTACATATCCCAGGTTAAGAGCTCTGGTCTATATTATTATTGCCACAAGTCCAAAGGAATATACAACTTAAGCATAGTTCTAGGGTATAACCAAAAAGGGATTTGGTAGAGAGCAGGTGAGGGGACTTGGTGGTTTAAACTTTCCAAATAGTGTAAAAAAGATGTTAAATCCTGCAGAAGTTGAATATTATATACCTAACAGGATATAAAATTTTTTCAATATTTAGAACATAATTTAATCTTTCCTGGACCCTCATTGTATGTCAGTCCCCATTTAAATACTATATAATATTATAGTCTAGTTATTTGAGCTTTCTGTTTATATTCTACATAAGAGCTTAGCATTGAACTCAAATGCTATGGAATCAACTGTATTATAAATTAGAAAACTGGCCTAACAGAATTTATAACATTCCAGAGAGCTGACTGATATAAAAGTGGGGACATATCCTACTAAAAACTTTATGGCAAATATCTGTACATAGTTACCAATTCTCTGATACTGCGATCTTCAATTTTATTTAGCACTTGCTCAGGAAAAAAATGTCCATTTCTATACGCCAAAAGCTGGGAGAGATCAAATAGTGGTACACCTTCTGTAAAAAGCTCAGCTATCACACAACCTGAAAAATAACAATATAATTCCATGAGAAATCAAATCCAAGATATTATTAATATAGATCAAGAATTCAGAGAATTCATAAAACACAAATTGCAAAATCCCAAAGTAAGATGAATTAAAAATGTTAATGCAACATATAACTATAGTCAAGCAAGATAGGGAAAATACCTATTGCTTAATCATCAGTTCCTAAAAGAATAAAATCAAAAAAAGATCATAAATTTTTTCTCCTTCTTGGAAAAAAAAAAAAAATTTAAGTAAGATTACTTCTTAGTTCTGTGATTTAAAATAGATATCTTTATACAATATATACTATATACATATACATTTACATAAATTTACACATAGGTGTATGTGTATGCATGTGTGCATGACACCAAAAACATAGGTTTTTTGGTAAAGCATAAGATTGAAAGACAGAAGTTCATAAGGAACTACTGATAGGTCATATCTGACAATTCAATTATTCATACATTAAACAAAATGTATGAGGCGTATGCTAATACATTACAGATAAAAACCCTGCCCTCAGGAAGCTTTCATTCCAGTACATGAGACAGAAAACAAACCAGTAAACACAATTAAGAAATATCAAGTGCCAAGAAGTGTGGCTGAAAGATTAGAAGGA
The DNA here is from genome assembly GCA_026826555.1 of Tolypeutes matacus. Taxonomy (NCBI): domain Eukaryota; kingdom Metazoa; phylum Chordata; class Mammalia; order Cingulata; family Chlamyphoridae; genus Tolypeutes; species Tolypeutes matacus. The sequence continues at coordinate 1,747,796 of JAKSZT010029748.1, read as the reverse complement.
AGGCAAGAAAACCCAACCACTTTGCACTTAAATAATTTTTAAATCAGGAATTTTTAAAGTATCTACATTTCCAAAAGGACAAAACAGTTGTTTTTGGTTTTTGTTTTTTTTTTTGCTCAATCATTACATTACACAAAGTGAAGCAAGTCTTTAAAACATTATTAAGTAACCTTACCTCACTGCCATAGTACTTGCTGGCCCCTCTGCCTGGAATGCTATTCCCCATGTATCTACATGGCCAATACCCCTACCTCCTTCTGATCTTTGCTCAAGTATCGTTTAATAGTAAGGTCTTTCCTGATGATCCTGTGTAAGATTGCAAGCCCACCACCAAAACTATCCCACACTTTTCACCTGGCATATTCCCTTTCCTCTTTTTTCACTTCTTTTCCCCATTATACCATTTAATATATTATATATTCCATATATTTATTTTTCATTATCTATATCCCCACTAAAAATTTTCCACTGAAAAATCCAGCATCTAAAACAGTTCCTAACATAAGAAACAATCAATTTTTTAAATAAATTTCTACCCTATTTAGTGTTGAGTCTTAGAATGAAAGGTATTAAAAAAAAAAGCTATAAAAAATTTTGACTCAAAAGACAAACTGATAAAAAAAAATTTGCAAGAAATATCAACGAAAAGGGGCTAATTCCCCTAAATTATTAAGAACTTTTAAAATTATATGAAAAAGACAAAACTGCTACAGGAAAATAGTCAAAAGATAAGACAAGAAAATTCCTAACATAAGATTAAAAAATGGCCCCTGAAAGTCAGGTGGACCAAGATGGCGATATATGACCCTCCAGAGAAGCATTCTCCCACAGAACCTCTTCTATCCACATCGGACGGAGAGTCCCCTGATCCCAGTCTCTCTTCTCTTCTTGTCTTATTCTTTCTTTCTCATCCACGGCACCATTTTCACGGACCCAGGTCCTGACCGGCAACATATGGCTCTTCTATCCATATCAGATAGAAAAACTGGCAAAAACTGTGAGGGCCATCTTCCTCAAAACTCCAGAAACCAGTTAAAAGGTTAGAGTAACTGGGCAAGTGCTGAATCAAGAAAATTCAGCTTGAAAAACAGTAAGTGAAGTCTGCAGCGCCATCGATGGCCTCTCCAACCTCTCTACTCGTGGGTGTGGAGCCAGCCTGTGCTCCCATTGCGGGTCCCTGGCCCAGTTGTGGAGGGAGCAGAGTAAGCCCTATGTACATACTGGGGTGCCAGCATGTCCATGCTAACCTATCAGGTGAAACACTGACACAGGAAATTCTTCTCTTGCTGACCCTCCTGGAACATAACAAACAATTAAGTCGAAGCGACCTGGGACAAAAGATTACCTACATTAGGTCATATAATAGAGCATCCACAAAAGGGAAAAAGTCTACTTCATAGGGCATAGAAGGGGCATTCAAATTCCTGTTAATGGGGGAATTTCTAAGGCTACCTGCATGCTCAAGCCCAGGACATAAAGAGGGGTCCAAGTAGGCTCAGATAAGACTGAGAAGATTCTGAACTTCCCATTAGCCTCAGGTTGATCTTGATAGGAAGCTAAATGCTGATGGACACCACCAACCAAAGCACAGACAATATATAAAAGGAATTTTTGGCAATTGTTTTTATTAGATCCTGGCTCTAAAGGAAATCGCTGTCACATCACTTGCCAGATACAAACATAAAGAACAAACAGCTCAGGGACTCAATCATAGAGTTAGCACCATAAAATATTAAAACATACAGTATGTAACAAAAGATTACAAAACAAACAAACAGAAAATGATGGCCCATCCAAAGGAACAATATAAAAATGCAGAAGCCAACAACAATCAGACTTTGGACATAAAGGACAAAGACTGAAAAAAAAAAAAAGATCTTCACTATGCTCTAAGAGATAAAGGAAAACAAAGAGGAAAACAAATAAAAGTTATCAGGAAAACAATGAGTGAACAATATGAGAATCTCAATAAACAGAAAGAAATCTTTTAAAAGAATGAAACGGAAATACTGGATGGAGCTAAAGACCACAATAACTGAAATGAAAAATACCACAGGGAGTTTCAACAGCAGACTAAAGCTAGAAGAAGAAAAAATCAGGGATCTGGAAGACAAGATAATTGAAATGATTTGAGCTGAGGAGCAGAAAAACAAAAGAATTTTAAAAAGTGAACAGAGTCGAAGAAACCTATGGAATACCATCAAGCATGCCAACATACGTATAATGGGAGTCCCAGAAGAACAAAGAGAGATAGAGGCAGAAGGAATATTCAAAGAAATAGTAATAGAAAACTTTCCAAATGTAATAAAAGATAGAAACATACACATTTAAGAAGCCCAATGATTCCCAAACTGGCTAAGGAAAGAGAACCATACTCAAACCCACAGCAGTCAAACTATCTAATGGTAAGAACTCCAAAAGCTGAAAGAATAAAGCCATGTGTTATATACAAAGGAGTCTCAATAACATTAAGTACCAATTTTTCATCAGAAATCATGGGAGCAAGAAGGCAGTGGGAGGAAATATTTAAAGTGCTGAAAAGAACATTGCCAACCAAAAATTTATAACCAGCAAAACTTTCTTTCAAAAATGAGACAGAGAGTAAGACAATCCCAGGTAACAAAAGCTGAGAGTTTGTCACCACTAGACTTACCCTACAGGCAATAATAAAGGGAATTCTTCAGACTGAAAGGAAAGGACACTAGACATTAGATCAAAGAGGCAGGAAAAAACAAAGACTTCCAATTAAGATAACCTTATGGATAATTATAAATGCCAATACTATTTTATTCTACTATTTGGTAGGTAACTCCTCTTACTTCTTATAGGTTCCAAAATGCAAATGCATAAAAAGCAAAAATAAACCTACATTTTTGGACATATAATGTATAAAGATATAATTTGTAACAAGTGCAGCAAAAAGATGGAGGGGAGGAGGGATATAAAAACACTGTATATGTATGCTATTGAAGTTAAGTTGGTATCAAATTAAATGTGATTGCTACAGATATACATGTTAAATTTAAGCCACATGGGAACCACAAAGCAAATATATGTAAAATATATACAAAAATAAATGAGTGGTGACTCAAAATAGTATGATACAAAAAAATCAAATAAATATGAAAGCAAGCATTAACAGAAGAAATGAGAGGATCAAAAAAAGTTTAAGACTTACAAAGCCAAAATAGCAAAATGGCAGAAGAAAGCTATGCATTATCGGTAGTTACTTTAAATGTAAATGGATTAAGTTCTCTAGGCACATGGCAGAGACTGGCAGAATGGAAGAAACAGCATGAACCAACTATAAGCTGTTTACAGAAGGCTCACCTTAAATTCAAAGACACAAGTAGGCTGAAAGTGAAAAGATGGAAATATATATGTACTATGCAAATAGTAACCAGAGAGACCTGGGATAGCTATACTAACATAAGATAAAATAGACTTTAAGTTAAAAACCGTTAGGAAGGACAGAGAGAGTCACAATATACTGATAAAGGAGCCAATTCAACAGAAGACACAGCAAATTATAAATATAGATGCACCTAATGGCAGAGCCCCAAAATATATGAAGCAAATACTAACATTTGAAGAGAGAAAAAAAGCAGTTTACATTAATAGCAGGAGATTTCAATACACCACTTTCAATAATGGTTAGAACATCTAGACAGAAGACCAATAAGGAACTGTAAGACTTGAACAATATTTGGTTTGTCTTTTGAGGTCCCAAGAAAAGTGGAGGAGTGGACTGTGGTAAGGGACAACCCTAGTGCAGCCTTCCGCCTTTCTCTGGGATCCACAAAGACATACAGTACTCAGAACAAGGTGTATCAGCCTGGCAGGATAAAACACAATATCCCCCTAGTAGATGAGGGGACTGCCAGTACATTCCTTCCCCTACTGTCCTGAGCATATGTAAATATTCACTGAAGACAGTCTGATTCTGGTGGTTCATGATGTCCTGCTTTCACCCAGTGGTATATCTGTCCCTGGCAGGGAGGGAGCAGTTTTCCCCACTATGGCACACAAACACAAGAAAGGAGTGTGGCACCTAGAACATTTCCCTGCATCAGTCACAGATTGAGATCTATTAGCTATGGGGAACCAACACCCACCAGTGAAGCTACCTTGTTCTGTCTCTTCTCTATATGAGTAAAAACACTGTTCTACCTAGTTCTGTGTGAGTCGTACTTCTGCAATACATTACAGATAATACATTACAGACCTCAACACCAGTATTAAGAGTGTCTCTCCTTCTGACCAACAATATATGCAACTAAGAAATAAATATTGACAGAACTGAAGGGAGAAATAGATGGTTCTACATAAACAGAGAATTTAGTACACCATCTACAAAAATGGATGTAATATCAAGACAGAAGTCCAATAAGGAAACAGAAAATTTGAACGATACCATAAACAACTAGACATATGACAAATATAAAACACTTAACCCAAAAGGCACAGAATACACATGCTTTTCTAGTACAGAGGAATCATTCTCCAGAAGAGAACAAACATTAAGTCACAAAACAGATCTCTATAAATTCAAAAATATTGAAATCATACTATGGATTTTCTCTGACAAAAATGGAATGAAGCTAGATATCAATAACAGGGAGAATTAGAAAATTCACAAACATGTGGAAATTAAACACTGCACTCTTAAACAACCAATGGTCAAAGAAGAAATCACAAGTAAAACTAGGAAATATCTTAAGGCAAATAAAAATGAAAACATAACATACAAAAACTTATGGGATGCAGCAAAGGCAGTGCTAAGAGGAAAAGTTATACCTCAAATGTTCACATTAAAAAAGAAGAAAGATTTCAAATCAGAGACCTAATCACACAACTGAAGGGTCTATGAAAAAAAAAAACCAAAGTTAGAAGAAAAGATATAACAAAGATTGGAGTGAAGATAAATGAAATTTTTAAAAAATATATAATCAATATAACAAAAAAAAAGTTGGTTCTTTGAAAAGATCGATAAAATCAACAAACCTTTAGTTAGAAAAAAAGAGAGAAGACACAAATAACAAAAAATCAGAAATGAAATGGCGGACATTACTACATCACCACAGAAATGGAAATGATTAGAAGAGGATACTTTGAAAACCTGTACATAAACAAATTAGGTAACCAAGATGAAATGGACAAATCCCTAGAAACAAACTACCTCCCCTGAATCTAAAGAAATAGATGATCTCAACAGACCAATAACTAGTGAAGAGAATGAATCAGTTATCAAAAACGTCCCAGTAAAGAAAATCCCAGGACAGATGACTTCATTGGTGAATTTACTAAACATTCCAAGAAGAATTAATACCAATCATGCTCAAGCTTTTCCAAAAACTGAAGAAGAGGGAATACTCCCTAACTCATTCTATGAGGCCAACATCACCGTCATACCAAAGCCAAATGAAGAAAATTACAAATATCCTTTATGAATAAAGATGCAAAAATTCTGAACAAAATACTAGCTGAGTTCAATAGCACATTAACAAAATTATACATCATAATTAAGTGGAATTTATCCCAGGTATGCAAGGGTGGTTTGACATAAGAAAATTACTGTTATACACCACATTAAATGAAGGGATAAAAAACACACAAGCATCTCAACTGACACAGAAAAGACATTTTGACGAAATCCAGCACCCCTTCTAGATAAAAACACTTAGAAAACTAGGAACAGAAGGAAACTTCCTTAACATGATAAAAGGCACCTATGAAAAAACCTACTGCATACTCAATGGTACCACTGAAAGCTTTCTCTGTAAGATCTAGAACAAGACAAGGATGTCTACTGTCACCACTGTTATTCAACATTGTACTGGAAGTTCTAGCTAGAACAATTAGGAAAGAGAAAGAAATAAAAGGCATCCAAGTTGGAAAGGAAGAAGAAAATTTGACATGATCCTACACACAGAAAATCCTGAAAAATCCATAAGAAAGCTACTGGAACTAATGAATTCAGCAAAGTGGCAGGGAACCAGATCAACAAACAAAAATATGTAGTGTGTCTCTACATACAATAGTAATGAACAAAGTGAAGAAGAAATCAAGGAAAAAATTCCATTTATAATAGCCACTAAAAGAATCAAATATCTAAAAAGAAATCTAACTAAGGATAGAAAGGGTTTGTACCCTGAAAACTACAAAACATTGATAAAAGAAATCAAAGAAAACCTAAATAAATGGAAGGACATTCCATTGTCATGAACTGGAAGACTAAATATCGAGATATCAATTCTACCCACATTCAACGTAATCCTAATCAAAATTCCCAAAAGCTTCTTTGCAGAAATGGAAAAGCCAATCATCAAATTTATTTGGAAGGGTTAGGAGCCCTGAATAGCCAAAGCCAAGAATCAAAGAAAAAGAAGAATGCAGTTGGGGGACTCACACTTCCCACTTTCCAATCTTAAAACTTACTACAAAGTCACAGTAATCAAAACAACATGATACCAGCACAAGGACAGACATATAGACCAATGGAATCTAAGTAACCCTCACTCTTATGGCCAACAGATTTTTGACAAGGAGGCAAAGACCACTAAATTGAGAAAAAATAATCCCTTCAACAAATGGTGCTGGGAAAACTGGATATCCACATGCAAAAGAATGAAGGTGGACCCCCATGTTACATCATATAGAAAAATCAACTCAAAATGGGCCAAAGACCTAAATGTAAGAGCCAGAACTCTCAAACTCCTAGAAGAAAACAAAGGGAATCATCCTCAGGACCTGTGTTAGGCAATGGTTTCTTAGACTTTACACTCAAAGCATAAACAACAAAAGAGAAAAATAGATGTGACCTCCTCAAAATTAAAAACTTTTATGCTTCAAAGGATTTATCATGAAAGTAAAATGACAACCTATAAAATGGGAGAAAATATTTGGAAACTATATATCCAATAAGGGTTTAATATCCAGTATATATAAAGAATTCCTGCAACTCAACAACAAAAAAGATAACCTAATTTTTAAAATGTGCAAAAGACTTGAATAGACATTACTCAAAAGAAGCTATGCAATGGCCAAAAAGCACATGAAAAGATGGTCAATAACATTAGCCATCAGGGAAATGCAAATCAAAATCACAATGAAATGCCATTTCACACCCACTAGAATGGCTGCCATTAAGAAAACAGGAAATTATAAGTGCTGTAGAGGATGTGGAGAAATAGGAACACATGTACATTGTTGGTGGGAATGTAAAATGGTGCAGCCGCTATGGAAGACAGCTTGGCAGTTCTTCAGAAAGTTAAATACAGAATTACCATATGACCCAGCAATCCAACTTGTAGGTATATACCCAAAAGAACTGAAAGCAGGGACTCGAACAGATATTTGCACAGTGATGCTCACGGTGGCATTATTCACAACTGCCAAAAGATGGAAGCAACCCAAGTGTCCATCAACCAATGAATGGATAAACAAAATGTGGTATATATACACAATGGAATATTATTCAGCTGTAAAGAGGAATGAAGTTCTGATACCTGCGACAACATGGATGAACCCTGAAGACATCATGTTGAGTGAGAGAAGCCAGACACAAAAGAACAAATATTATATGATCTCACTGATATGAAATAATACGAATAAACAAACTCACATAGTCAGAAACTAGAATACTGGTTACCAGGGACCAGGGCGGGGTCAGGGATTTGGGAGTTAATGTTTAAATTGTACAGAGTTTCTATTGGGGTTGATGGAGGAGTTTTGGTAAAGGATGGTGGTGACGGTAGCACAAACATTGTGAATGAAATTAGCAGCACCAAATTATATATTTGAATGCAGTTAAAGGAGAACTTTTAGGCTGTCTATATATTACTAGGTAAAAAAAAATTTTTTAATGTGGGACTGTACAACACAATGAACCCTAAGTTGAATCTAGGACTATAGTTAATAGTACAATTATAAAAATGTTCTTTCATCAATTGTAACAAACATACTATATTAATGCAAAAGTGATATATGGGAACTCTGTATTTTATGTGTGATTTTTATGAAAACCTACAACTTCTCTAATTGAAAAGAAAAATGTCAAAGAAAGACTGTGTAAGAGTTCCATATCAAATTGGCTGAAAAGATGACAACTAAATGCAATACCTGACCCTACAATGGGTCCTGTCCTGGGCCAGGAAAAAGCTATAAGACTAAAATAAGTATCTATCTATGTGTTCCTATAACATCTTATGTTTCTTACCACCATAGCAAACCACATTGCACTGAAATTTCATTTTTCAATACCTATCTCCATATTAATGTGTAAGCTCTTTGGAAAAAAAGGGATATTTATTATCCATCTATGTCCTCTGTACCTAGGACAATACCTGACACATACAGTCAAATAAAGAACTAGAATAAGAACTGTAAATCAAATGAAAGTAATGTTTCAATGTTAAATTTACTGCAGTTGATAACTGCACATTATGGTATATAAGAGAATAACCTTAATCTTAGGAAATAAACACTGAAGTATTTAGAGGTAGAGAGTCCTGATATATGTAACTGACCATCATGGCCCAGTAAAAAATCCTGTGTGTGTGTGTGTGTGTGTGTGTGTGTGTGTGTGTTACATGGGAGGGAGAAAGGAAAGATAATGACAAATCAATTGAGGCAAAATATTAACAATAGATGAATCTGGGTAAAGGACATATTGGTGCTTTCTACTATTTTTTTCCCCACAAGTTTAAAAGTGTGCAAGTTTTTAAAGTTTGTAAGTTTAAAATTATTTCCAAATAAAAAGTTTGTTTTCTAAGTTACATGGCTGTTTACAACTAAATGAGGTGAACATAGGATTTTTTTTTCCTGTAAGTTTTGGGGTATTATACTGGAAAAAGGTGTTATTGGGTGGTATTTCCCTAGGGAACAACTTGTTCAAGTTGTCACTATCATCACTGAGTACAGTACCTCTTATCATTCAGATCTCAGCTCAGAAATTACCTTCTCCAAGAGGTCTTCCCTGACCCTCTTACCTAAGTAGCTCCTTACCAGTCTTTTCTTCAAATACATCACCCTGATTTGTCATAGGTGTTCATTTCACCAACAGAAATGAACTTTCTCACTTATTGTTTATTCTATCTCTTCCCCCACCTCCACCCCAACTCCCACTCTACTAGAATGTAAACTCCACGAGGGCAAAAATGTGTCAGTCTTATTCATAACTGTATTACCAGCACCTACCTATACCACAGTGCCTCACACATAACTCACATACAACAGTCAATCAAGTATTTGTCAGGCAATAAATGAAAGCTCTCCAGCACACAAGTTAACGTACATATATGTGACCAAAGCCAAAAGAATACATACACTTCTCCCAAACCAGCATCCAGGAACCATGAATATGTATCAAGATAGGGAAAAGTAAAATTCAAAACCCAAAGAACCTAAATCAATTTCTAGAAGCTCTGGGAGGTGGAGAGATCCCATTCACCTCTTTCAAAGAAACAATGGCCTACCCTCAGACAAAAAAAATGTGGAACTCTTAGTCTGAAATAACAAATGTTGCATAAGAATTTTGCTGAAGTTTACAAAATTATAATGCACATGGAAAGGATAAATATAAACTGCTCATCAACCCCTGAGATAGTAAAACTATGAATGACCTCCTAAAGCTAGAAAGTGGTCAGACTTCTAAAAGAGTACTACTTTGTAGAATAGTTAGTAAACTTAAAATGTAAAAATTATTCAAGAAATATTCAGATAAATTCACTGATCAAGAAAATTGAGACTCTGATGGATTACATTTCTAACCTTGTTATATTTACAGCCAGGAGGTAACCCTATTTTATCAAAATGCATCCTTCAATATTATCTTGGGACACAGGTTAGTAGGCAGAATGGACCAAAACAGGTGCAATCCTGTGTAACAATTGTTATTCACTCCCCTAGATGAAACATACTTCTTCATTATATCACATTTCCTAAATAATGTAAAATATGGCTCAATTCATATTTTGTTTGCAGTAAACCTATAAGCGAGTGAAAGATTAAACCAAATCATTACAAAATTTACCAAAAATGGCAATATTGCCAGAGTTTATAAGGTGTTCCTCACGGTACCACTCTCAGCTCACTTCTCCTCCCCTCTCTATCTCCTAAGTTCTAAGATTACCTGGAATTCACGGCCTAGTTTCATGAGGTCTGTGAACCCACTGAAACTGTATATAAAATAACGTATATTTAAAGCATGGAACATTTTTCCAGCAAAGGAACACACTGATTTCACCAGATTCTGTAAGGGGGATCGAAAAATGCTAATGAATCACTTCTCCACAAACTCTGTGGCTACAAACTCATGGGCTACAAATGCTACTACCTACTTCCTAAAAACTCCCAAATTTCTACCTCCATCCCATGTCTCTAAGCACCAAACCTTTATAACCAACTGCATGTTGTACATCCTTTTCTGGATATTCCCCAAACACCTTTGACTCAACATATCTAAAAGTTATCATCATCTTCCCATCCCCTACTAGTTCTTCTTCCTATGTCTCCTATCTCAGCGACCAACATCATCATCTAACCAGTTTCCCAAGCAGGGAAAAAGGAATGTTCTTGGCTTCATCCTCCAATTAATCACCAAGCCCTACCTACTAATAATGTCTTAAACATTACCATGTCCCTCCACTGCCCCTCCAAATCAGCTACAATTTTAAGCCAGTCATGATAACGTCTTGTCTGGATTGCAGCAGTTAACTCCTAACAGGTTTTGCTGTCTCCATTATAGCTCCCCTGCAATCCACTCTTCTTGCTACAGTCAGTGTTTTTTCCTAAAATGCTTATCTGATAATGTCCTGATAAACTGGCAGAGGTTTGCCCAACCCTTTGTGACCTGGGTCTTGCTTACCTCATATCCTAGGTTCCAGACATCCTAAACTACCTGAAGTTCTCTAACACATCAATGCATCACGGCTCTGGTCTTCAAGCCTTCCTACAGCAGCACCCTCTGCCTGAAACAAACCACCACCAAAGCCTGCTCCCGGTCATCTTTCAGGTCCCAGTTTAAACACCACCTTCCAGTAAGGAGGCCTTCCCTGACCCCACCTCTCTATCCATCATCACCACACAGACTAAGTATTTATGTGTTTCAAAGCAGCACCCATGTTTCTCACCACCATTACAAACCACACTGCATTGAAATTTCATTTTCCAATATCTATGTCCACGTTAATGTGTAAACTCCTTGAAAAGAGAATGTATTATCCATCTAAGTCCTCTGTACCTAGGACAGTGCCTGACACATACAACAGACGCAAGCATTTAAATATTTCTCAAATGTCTGAATGAACGAACTGCTCTTTGCATTTCTAAGTACTTAAACATTCTGAATAAATGAATGCTGCATTTATGTGAAAGTGTATAAGGACATGATGAGAAATCAATTTTTCAATATCCACTGATTTTAAAAAGCTTTCTATGTTCAACAGTTAAAATATATACACACATATCCTCCCTTAACAAATTCGACCAAAACAAATACCTGCGGAAAAGATATCCATTGCTCGCTTCAACTCTCCTCTTGTTCTCTGATTGCTATTTAAGTCTACAAGTGGAGTGGATGGATCTCTCATGTATTCTAACTCAGTGGCAAACATCCCACCATCTACAAAACGTTCAGGAGCAATATAGCAAGTTCTCCTCCGTGAAGTATCAAAAAAATAGTTGAAATCTGCTGGGTTGTCCTCTGGAAGGTAAGTGGGTTTAAAACTGGCAAAATCAGTTAGAAGAACCCAATTCCAACTAGTAACCATCACATTCTCAGTCTTGATGTCCCCATGACGGACTCCAGATTTGTGTGCTTGGTCCACAGCTGTCAGGATCTGGAAAGCAATCCAGCGCTTCTCAATATTATTTAAGAATGGGCGAGTACTGATGCGATCATACAGGTTGTCTCGCACATACTGCCTAAAGAGCATGGCTGCTTTCTCAGACGCTTTTTCTGCTGCTTTCTGGAAAGGTAGACAGTTCTGTGCAGAATGAAGCCTGATTTTCAGTTCCTCCAGCTCTTGTTTATAGCTGGTTAAAGGCAATGTGGGATCCTGAATGGCAAAGACCTTCACAACCACCAGGCCTTCACGGTGCTTTGCTCGAGCAACTTTAAAAAATCGAGTACTCCCCAGGCTCTTATCATACTCAAAGTCATGGATGTCTGAGAAATAACTCTCCACAGAAAGGATCTGGGAAGGAGCAATGCCAGCAAGCTGATTTCCCATAACGGCAAGGACCTCTGAGTCAGCAAATTAGTACACAACACCTACCAAAAAAAAAGAAAAAGAAAAGAAACACAGAAGCAATGAAACACGACTATTCATTTGGTCTCTTCCAAGAAGATATACACACCATATTTCTTTTCATCTGAGAGCACTGCCCCTAGCCTTCTAGACAGCCTCTAAATTTCAGGCACATTTATCTAAAAAGAATTTGTTATTCTATGTTTTCCTTGCCAGGAACTAAACTATAAGTCAATAGGCCCCTTCAACATTAAGTTGAAAATATTAGAATGTGCATTTTCTGATATTCCAATGTAAAACATTAATGGCCTTAGTAAGTATTCAGTATTGTGCTTAGGCCTATAACGGTCACGGCAGTACTATATGACACGGTCCTTGTCCAAAAAGATGGTTTAAAAAAACTAAAAATGACTCAGGTTCACCTAATACAAATGGTCATTCAATTCCTACAAAGTTCAGGCTAGGATCCAAAAGAATATCCTGAGCCCGTCCAGGCTAGTGCCAGGGTACCTTCCCAGCCTGCTAACAGAAGGCACAAACGTCTCTGATCGGCAACAACGAACGCAGAGGAAACCCCACCAGAGGGGTTAAAAGTAAGCCAACACACACACTTGCCAAATGCAGACCAGGGTTCTCCCAGCTCAGGTGTTGCAGGAAATAAAAGCCACACATACACACACGGCCATGCGCACTTACGAACATTACCCTAGGCCTCTAGAAACTGTCAAAAACCGCTCACGAGCTCACCCTGGGGTCATGGCGAGCCTCTTCGGGGCATGGGCGGTGTGCGGAGACGAGAAGAGCGTCAGCAGCCAGAAGCGTCGTCTCTCTGAGTGGTCCTTGTTCCGGGGAGGAGGTGGGCTACTGGGGGGCGGGCGTGAGGGGCACAGAGCCCGACGTTCCGCGAGGGAGAAGTGGGGAGCCTCTCTGGAGGCTGTCGGGGCCGCGGCAGCGACCAAGTCACGCTGAAGAGACTCCGCGGGCGCCCACAGAGGGCCCCGCCGGCCCGGGCCTCCCCTTCCTCTCAGGCGGCGCCAGGCTCGCCCTCTGGGCTCCGCGGGCCGCCTCGGCCTCAGCACCGGAGGCGGAACCTGGCGAGAGGGAGGCCGCCGCGTCCGAGAGCAAACCCCACTTCCTCGGAGCCGCCCCTGCAGACGCGAACTCCCGGGAAAGCGCCGCTCTGACCTCACATCCGGCCCGGAGCGGAAATGACGGAAGGGTGGGGCTGGGGAAGCGCCGACCGACATCTGGTTGCTAGGAAACGAGTAAGGGCGGCTGGCTTGGCTGCGGGAGCTGGAGGGAGAAAAGATGCTCTGACACTAGAAGTAGCTCTGCTACCTCCCAGTCCCTAAGTTCTTTTTTAATATATATTTACTTATGTATACTCCCTTCCCCCTGTCCCGGAGGGTCCTTACTCTGTCTGTCCGTGGTATTTTTCAGGACATACCGAGAACTGAACCCGGAACCTCCACATGTGGAAGGGGATTGCCCTACCGCTTGAGCCACTTCCGCTCACCCCTGAAATCCTCTAGAATCTGCTCAGACGCCTCTTCCCCTCCCGTGAAGAGAATTCTTTAAGACAACTCACAGGCATATTTAGGAAAGTTAACATCGAAAGCTGGATTTTTTAAGAGTTTTATTGAGATATAATTGACATACCACAAAGCACACCAGTTTAAAGTGTACAAATCAATAAATTTTAGTTTGTTTACATAGTTGTGGAATTATTCCCATAATCCTGTTTTTCAAAACATGTTCATTATCTCAAAATGAAACCTTGTCATCATTAGCAGTCACTCCGAATTTCCCCCCATATCTCCTCACCCCCCTGCCCTAGGCAATCACTAACCTAATTTCTGTCTTTCTATAGATTTACCTATTCTGAACATTTAATATATATGGCATACAACACGTGCTCTTTTGTAACTGGCTTCTTTCAATTAACATAATGTTTTGGAGGTTTATCCAAGTTGCACCATGTGTCAGTACTAATTTTTTATGGCTGAATGGTACTCCATTGTGTGACTGTACCGTGTATCTGTTCATCAGTTGATGGTCATTTGGGTTGTTTCCACTTCGGGGCTATTATGAATAATGCTGCTACGAGCATTCATGGATAAGTCTTTGTGTGGACATTTTCTTTCTCTTGGATGGATAACTAGGAGGGGAATTGCTGGGTCATATGATATTTCTATTTTTAACATTTTGAGAAATTGCCAGACTGAAAAAATTGCACCATTTTACATTCCCACCAGCAATCTATGAGGGTTCCGGTTTCTCCACCTCTTAACTGACACTCTTTATTGTCTATCTTCTTTATTATAGCCGTTGTAGTGGGTGTGAAGTAATATCTCATCGCAGTTTTGATGTTGCGCTCCTTTTCCTGTGCTTATTGGGCATCCATATATCTTATTTGGAGAAATGCCTACTCAAATCCTGTGTCCATTTTTAATTAGTTTTTTTTTTTCTTTTAAGATTTATTTATTTACTTTACCCATTTTAAACCCCCCCTTCCCCATTTGCTATTTTGTGTCCATTCGCTGGGCAATTCTCCGTGTCTGTTTCCTGCCATCTCTTTTCATCCTTCTCCTCCAGTCTTCCCCAGGACTCGATCCTGGAGACCTCCGATGTAGGAGAGAGGTGTTCTGCCACCTGCGCCACCTCGGTTCCTGGTTTTCAGAGCTTTCAGAGCATCTCGTCTTGTCTCTCCCCTGTTACGTCATCATCTTGCTGCATGGCTCCTGGGGCCTGGCGGCTTACCGGCACACAGAACCTGGCAGCGCATGCGCCTTCTATATATATTTTTATTTTTATTTTTATTTTTTTTTCATTTTACCGGGAGGTCCCAGGGATCGAACCCGGGTCCCTCCATATGGGAGACGGACGCCCAACCATTTGAGCCACATCCACCCCCCGGTTTTTTCTTTTTTATAACAATTTTTAACATATTCTGGATACATGTCTATTACCAGATACATGATTTGCAAATATTTTCTCCCCATCTGTGTGTTGTTTTTTTTCTCCTTCTAAATGTGGTGTCTTTGGAAGCACAAGGTTTTTATCCAAAGCTGAATTTTTTTGTCATCCCTGCCACATTCCCTCCTCCCCTCTCCCACATCTCAGTAGGTAGCACCACCTTCCACTAGATTCCTCAAACTACAAATTAAGAAGTCCTCAAGTCATCCTTGGCATCTCCCTACTCTCTCCCTTCCAAATCCCCCAATCAACAATCACTTTCCATCTCCTAAATACGAACCCATCCACTGGGTTATTTTTTCAGTTTGTCCAAAAACATTTTTGGAGAAAATGTCCAAGTGGGTAGATCACCAGCTGCTAGTGGGGCCGCCTAGTGAGGGGGGGAACAACCTGAGGCTCCCTGGAAGACACTGGAGTCATGTGGTGCAACACAGTTCTGCCTCCAGGACCGGACAATTCCTCTCATTTGCTGAGGAGAGGCTGTGCCCAGAAACACCCTCTTTGAGACCCCCGAGGCAGGATGGGGAGGCAGTTGGGAATGCCGAAGAGCCGGATGCTGACTTCCTCTGAGTCTTCTACGCTTTCATTTTGTGTGTTTAAAACTGTGAAATGTGGTCCAACTTTATTTTTTTTTTCTAGAGAGACACTCAGTTATCTAAAACTGTTAATAAGCAATGCATGTTTTCCCCAGTTATTTGAAATGTGGCTTTGATATTGTGTATCTTTTCATGTGCACGTATTTACCTTATACAAATGTCCTATATGTATTTGGGCCTTCTGCTAGACTTCTGTTCCACTGAGTTGCCATTTAATTCATCTGCCAGTACTGTTTTAATAATTGGATAATGTTTTAACATCTGACATGGCTAGTCTTCAAGTAATCATTTAAAAAATTCAACCACAGTCACAAGACTCTAGCTTGCATCCTTCCAGGAGGTTTCCCCCTTGCTTTTAGACTACAGTTAAAAATCCTTAGCTTGGTGTTAATCAGGGTTCTCCAGTGAAATTGGACCAAAGAGAGAGAGAGAGAGAGAGATTTATTTTAAGGAATTGACTCACAATTGTGGAGGCTGGCAAGTCCAAATTCTGTAAGGCAGGGAAATATCGTTAAGAATTATGTTGAGTCTTGAGTTTGAATTTCCTAGCAGAGGCAAGCAGGCTAGAAACTCAGAGAGGAGTAGAGAGTGTAATCTTAAGGCAGAATTTCTTCTCTCTGGAACCCTCAGTCCTTTGTTCATAGGTCTCCAAATCATTGGATGAGGCCTCCCCATATTAAATGGGGTAATCTCCTTTACTTAAAGTAGATACTAATCCCATCTACTAACTACCTCCACAGCAACATCTAGGCCAGTGTTTCACCAAATAATCAGAGACTATAAACTAGCCAAGAGGATGCATGGAATCAACTATCACATCTGGCCTACGAGAACCTTTGTGAGGTGGCCCCTGCCCGCCTCTTTCACCTCCACTGGGATCACTCACTCTTCCTCTCAATCTGCAACACTGGTCTTCTCTTTGTTCCTAATATGTCAAATTTGTCCCCCCACTAGGCCTCCACCTTTATACTCTTTCCTCTGTGTGGAACTCTTTCTTTAGCCAAAACCTGCTCATCCTTCATGTTCCAGATTAAATGCCAACACCACAGGAAGGTGACTGCCCAAAGTTATACATTCTCATACACCCTGCACTTTTTCTCCATACCACTTACTATCATTGAAATCATTTGATTTGGTTAACTATTTGCTTAATGTTTGTTTTCTCATAGACTGTAAATTCTGTGAGGGCAGTTGCGGCAGTTTGAAGATTTTGTGGACTCCAGAAAATATTCTTAAACATAATCCATTCCTGTACATGTAGGTGGGAACTTTTGATTAAATCGCTTTGATTAAGGGTCGTTGATTAGATAAGACCCAGGGTGGGTCTTAATCCTCTTACTGGAGTCCTTTATAAATGGAAGCATAAAAAACTGCAGATACAGAAAAAAGCTGCAGAGACAGAGAAGAACCCAGTAGCAGAGAGAGAAGTCCCCAGGAGCCAAAAGCTGAAATCAATGGAACCCAGAAGCTGAGAGGAGCCACTTTAGCCAGAAGCTGAAAGCAACAAGACCCAGAGGAGAGCGGAGAGATGAGCAGATGCCACCATCTGCCTGATCGCCCACAGCTACACATCTTCTGATGATGCCGCCATGTGCCTGAGTGCCCACAGCTGCAGCTCAGGGAGAAAGCATCTCTGATAATGGCTTGATGTGGACTTTCACAGCCTCAGAACTGTAAGCTTTTGACTTAACACATCCCCATTGCAAAAGCCAGCTCATTCCTGCCATATTGCTCTGGCAGCATTTAGCAAACAAAAACAGCCGTGACTGTGTGATTCTTATCTTCTTATCTTCCAGTGTATTTTCTTTTTTTTTCTTTTTTTTTTTTTTTAAACAAATCTATTTTATTGGTACATATTAACAAAGCATACAATTCATTCACTGTGTACAATAATAGTATTTGGTATAATCTCATAGTTGTGCATTCATCATTTCAATCATTATTAGAGTATTTTCATTATTTCAACAATAATAGTAAACAAAAAATGACAAACAATAAACAAGAAAATTCCTCACCTCTCCATCTCTCTATTTCCACTTCTTTATATATATATATATATAAATATATTTTAAGAGGTGCTTAGATTACTGAAAATACTACACAGAACTCCCTGGGATTCCCATGTGGCCCACCCCCCACACCTCCCACCACGTCCCAGTGGTGGGCCACACTTGTGGGAGATGTTCCAGTGTATTTTCAACACCTAGAATAACACCTGACACATATTTGTCAAATCAGTTGATGTGGCCTTGCCAGGCGTGTGACCTTTATGGCAAGGTCATGAGTCCCAGGGCTGGGACCTGCTGAAGTATATATATAAGAATTAATAAAAGCCCTCAGTTAATGAGCACATGACATTTATAGATCGTGCCTATATTTCATGTTCTGAATACCACTTATGTAAGTGCTTTAGGCATCTCGACAATACAGAATTCATGGTGTGGGAATGTGGTGACTATGTCTCAGATTACTCCTGCATTTTTCCCTCATGTATTTTTCCCTGCCACTACATTTTGTGAAATAACTCATGAAATATTTTTCAGGGCCCTTTATAATCACTTTATGATTTCTTTTCTTCTCTATATTTCTTTTTTTAATTTTCTGCTTTGAAATAGCAATCATGACTGTCGATGCAGACTTTTTTAAAGGAATCTTATCTAGTCCTTTTCTGAGTAGATAAAAGAATGAAAATTGTCTGCAGCTGGTAGAGTAAGAAGAAGAAAGAACCAGCCAACCACGGCAGGTCCGTCCTCCTGCCCACCACCTGTCAGCTCCACTGTGGCAGTGATAGCTAACCGTCCCCTTCCACAGGAAATAGGTGTTGCTGGAAAGTAGCTATCAAGTATGAACTATATTTTCCAGCCCCAGCCGACCTCTCACATCTAGGTGGAGCAATTTTATCAGCTCTCACTAAAGGTGAACAACCCTCTCTACTCTCCACTTCCCCTTCAGCCTAGTTACAGAGCCACAAGGTGGCGGGAACCTGAGTCCCTGGATCACAACCTGGAGAAAGACCACTGCCAAACAGGGGTCCTTGCATTAGACTTTTACATAAGCAAAAAAAAGTAAACGCTATTGCATTAGACCAGTGAAATGTTGGCATTTCTTTGCTATAGCTGTTAACATTTACCTTCACAAATACATTCCTCTACCTGGTGTCTGTGCACGTCCTGCCTCTTCTGCACTGCTGACCCTGATAATGCACTTCCAGCTGCGTGAGGTGTACCGTGGACTTCCTGCTCCCCTTGCAGCCTAAGGAAAAAAAGTCAAGGAAATCCCTAATGTAAACAACATCGTCCAGTTAATGGTATATATTTTCTCATAGATAGAAGAATGCCACCCAATAGATGTAAAAGGAATTATAGGAAATTGCCATTTTTACCCTATAGTGTAATAATTAGTTCACACACAGATTGTCAGTGGAGTCTAAAATCATTGGCTAAAGGCTGTGGGCCAACAGGATTGGGTCATGATGCCCAAGAAACACTTACAGACTACTATCTATATTAAAAGGAAAACAGTGAGCCTTTCTGGTGGAAAATTCTGACAGTAATCAACCTTTATCCACGTGATCAAATGCAGGAATTATGAGCCTCCTGAC
>JAKSZT010029748.1:1655027-1703372 GCA_026826555.1 Tolypeutes matacus | reverse complement strand
CACCACCATCACCTCCACCACCACCTCCACCACCATCACCACCACCATCACCTCCATCTCCACCCCTACACGATTTCTCCTGCCTTGATGAATTCATTGTTCACTCTTTTCATCTCCCTAGTTATTTGATTCCATTTGGCCAGTGAATAGGAAACTAGTTAGGGATTTCCTGTGCTTTAGTTGAATTCTAGTCTCAAGGTATAAATGACAATGAATTTCTATGAAATTAAGAATGGCAGGATAGACTTTTAGAACATCAGGCAATTTTGTGGACAATGTCCCAGCTGTTCACTTTCCCAATTCTTTGCCTAGACAGAAGACATAACCAATACCACCCTCCCACAGCCTCGCAATGGGAAAAGAGTGACCCAAAAGACCACCTCCACTGAGCAGAGTTGGGGACCGTTCCTAGAGGTGATTCTAGCTCTTACCCTTTGTCCACATTTCCCTTAGATCCTCAGCCTCTATTGACATTATGGCCTAGAAGTGCCTTAGTCTACACTCCTAGAAGCTCTACCACCATCACGACCTGCTTCACCCAGCAGTGGCATACCAGACATGAGGACCAGAATAGACCATCATACCAAGAAGCAAAGGAGCTGTCCTCCTCCACGTGAACATGGCAAATGTGCTCTGATGAATCCTAAGGTCAAGTTCTCATTGCTGGGGTACACGCCAGAACACAAGGGGCTCCATAAGTACCAGGAAGAATGTGAACCTAGCCTGTAGTAAAAATTACAGTGGCTGTGATTTTATCACCCTATGGCCCCTACCCTTTTGGTGGCCCTGATCTCCTAGAAACTGAATCTCCAGGGCACCTACAACCTTGATGAATTTAGCAAGAACAAAAGTTTGCTGAATTAAAGGATTCTGCTTAACATCCTACATCCAAGTTATTCCATGCTAGTGACTCCTAAATGCAGCTGAATATCAGAACCACCTGAGGAAGATCAATTTATTTGTTTTTATAATACAAGTTCTAGAGGCTTTGAATTCTATAATTCCAAGAGCTTCCCAGGTGATTGTGATGGTTCTCCATGCTTGAAAACTACAGGACATGGGTGACGGGCTCATCTCTTCACAATCCTGCCTCTCAAAACCCCCCGATCTCAGAGTTCTTGACAGCAGTAGGGTGGCTGTGGGTCCTTGAGATCCAGAGGTGGGATTCCTGGCCTCTCCCAGCCAGCCCTGGCCCCAGCATGATACCGTCAAGGTTCAGACAGTTTTGAAAAAGGAGACTTTACAGGATGAGGAAGGACAGCCAATGGATCCAGAAGCTCAGTGGTTAGGTTTAACAATTCATCCTCCACTTCGCTAACAACTTCAGAAAAGACAAAGGATTTGTAAGATCAGCTTTCAAGCCACTGAAATCACTTCATCTCTGCCCTGACCTGGGCCTATCCCGACCTCACTGTTGGTACTTTCCAGTTGAGGCTTCCAACCTTTAATGACTTTTCTCTCCTGTTGGTAGGTTCTCAGCTGCCTGTTGGTAGGTTTTCAGCTACTGGGCAGAAAAGCCGATCTAAAATAGAAGACCAGTGGAGACAACCAGGCCCTGGGCCATTGCTGGCACAAGAGCGCTTTGCCCATCCAGCATCAGTTTTCAGCTGACCAAGAGGATTATACAATAGCTTCTGCTAGAGTTCCAGAGCTATGTAGGGGAGCCCTAGGGGTCAAGGGTTTCAAAGGCCCCTGACCTGACAGGATGACCTGCTCTGCATCATAGAAAGACTCTATGCCAGAGCTGCCTTCAAGACTGCACTCAAGGCTTTAACATAGGGAGTGGAGGTGGCTCAAGCAGCTGAGCGCCTGCCTCCCACATAGGAGGTCCCAAGTTCGGTTCCTGGTGCCTCCTAAAGAAAAACAGACAATGAGCAGACAACAAGCAAAAATAATGATTGGACAGTGAGCAAACAGACTAGGGAGCCAAAAAAAGAAAAGGAAAAAAATACTTGAACATAATCATCAGAAACTTTGGGATTTAAGAATAGGCCAAGGTGATGTAAGGATCTGATATGTCCTTTCCCAATTCTAAATCCAAATGAGGACACTAGGGCCATGGACTTCATTTCAGACTGTTCCCCCCAGCCCCAAATACCAGGACAGTATCCTACTTGGATGTTCATCCTGAAAAAGTGGATATATTCCCTCTTCACCATTGTCCTCCCACACAATATGTACCAGCTACTGCTTCTTTGATCATCAGGGAAATCACCACTCTCCACGAAGAGCCAACTACACAATCTTGGCTCATATTTTTTCATTTGTAGGATGCTAATCAAAGATCTAAAAAAGAAATTTCATCTGCCTTCCCACTTCCTGCCCTCTATAGACCATGATAGACATGATAGAGCCTAAATTCCGGGTTCAGAGTTTCTTCATTTCTACAGCTGCTGAAACAGAACTCCTGTCGAAGGCTGATGCACTTACTGTGGCATTCGGAGACAACTCACTGCAACTCTCCTCCCAGAATGTTAGCCTTCCACACAATTACATGCCAGTTGACACCAAGATGACTAGCTCAAACAACCTGCATACCCAAGAACATGCCGACAAGTATGAAGCACCTCCAAGTGGTAGCCTACATCTGCTCTTCTCCCATCACTAACACTTCCCACTCATGCCAATGACCAAAGGACCTCATTAGAAGGACCACTTCTAGATAACAAAGGTCATCTGCTTCATGGCCAGCATTCCAACTGCCCTCTTCCATGTGCCTCCACAAAAATTTCACCATTCTCTGCTGGCTACAAAGATCCTAACTTCTGCCCCAAACACCAGTGCCAAGACCCAGGGAACTGAGATTGGGAAGCTGTAGTGGGCTTCTGAGGACAACAAAGTCCATGCCAGTCCTTGGACAACTAGGAAGGTGATGGCTGGAAGAGCAACCACAGAATTCTGCCTTTCTCTGCGTAAACAGAATATGTCAGAACACGTAAAGCCAAATGAAGCTGGGGAGGCAAAGGAAACCCACCCTACACCTTTCCGTTGAGATGGGTCTGGCTTAGCCGTCCATTGCTCCAGGGGCAAAGGAAAGCAATGACTTTCAAGAGTGTCCATATGTCCTCTCACATGCCTGCTCCTCGTTTGGGTTCCCATTTCACCACAATGAGCACCACAGTGCCCTCCTCCCACCCTAGCCTACCCACGCCCACCCACGCCCACGCCACTCGCCTTCCCCTTTCAGGTCATGGGGACTTGTACAGGCTGGACTGGCCTCCCTCCTCCCTCCTCAGCTTCCTCACTACGGGAGAAATTGGCGAGCGTGTAGCTTTAAGCCTGCCCTTCGCACGTTGGCAAGTCTCTGTGTTACACCCAACTATGGATTCCAGGAAAGACCTCAACCCCAAAGAAGCCGATGTCCTCACATCCAGGAAGGTTGAACGCGCTATGGCAGCAATTAATACCCATCTGCGTTCTTCTAGTAAGTAAGGATTTGGCAGGGTGTCAGGATATTTTTGTCTAGGAGCAAAAGTAATTTATTAAGAGGATGTGAAGAGAGACAGAAAGTGTTCTTTGCATTAATGATAAGAAAGCTGTCTTGGGGAGTTATTGGAGGGATTATTTTAAATGTGGCTGGTTTGGATGGTTTCTGACTTTTCCGAGGACAACCTTTGCCTCAAATCCTGAAGCAAAAGGTGACCTTATGGAAAGCTTAAGACTTCCAAGCTCCGTGCCTGGGTTTAATGATCTCTTCCCAGTTCTGAATTTGGCAAAGTTACAGAAGTGCTACTGCTTTACCAGCAAACTGGCCATCCCTGTCGAGAATGATAAATCATTTTCGATATGGCCAGAATTCTCATCACGCTTCACAGTCATTGATTCACGGAAAGCAAATTAACAAGTAGGAAGGCAAGGCATGTGGCTTACTTGCCAAGTGGGCCACTGCTCTGGCATGCATTTGGTGATCAATGCCAGTCTTGGACATACTTTTAGCACTTAAATCTGACCCATTAATCTGGTAGCTAGGACAGGAAGCAACTCTCTCTTTTCAGAAGGGCTGCCCTTAGCCCAGTTTGGTCACTTCTCTTGGAATCCCTTTAAGCCCTTAAACAAGAAAATGTAATTTTTATCTAACCCAGTACACAAAATTTCTGTAAGAGACATTTCACAGAATACAGATAAGTCACGTACTTGTTGCTTGAATATGGCTCAGTGGAAACGGGCCTCTTTTTAAGTGTGCTCCTAAACGTCAGAGCAGACTGCCAAACACGTAACCCAGTGAAAGCGCAGCCATCTCAAGTCCTTGATGGTTCAGTTTGGAAAAGGATGCTGGTCATCTCCCGTTTTCTGAAGCTCAGTCCCCACAGCTGACCTCAACGTTTCCTGGCTTTCCTTCTCCCTCTCACTTTTTTGTTTTTTTTTTTGTTTGTTTCTTAGGAGGTACCAGGGATTGAACCAGGACCTTGTACATGGGAAGCAGGTGGTCATCTGCTCCCCTCCCTCTCACTTCTTTGCTGACCTGTGTAGTGATTTGGTGAGATAAATTGTTGCTGCCTCCCACCATCCTCCCATCTCCTGCACCATATATGAGTTTTAAGCTTTATTATTGCAATGAAAGTGCTTTATGCTGGCTTTTCTCATCTTAATCTTCCTCTCACTAAAAAAAAAAAAAAAAAAAAAAAAGGATGACCACAGCAGGAACTTTGAGCTGGCAAATGAGGTGGCATCTGTTCGACTTTGCAGGGCTCCTTGAAATAACATCATACTACCCCAAAGCTGGCATTGGATATAGCCAAAGAGGCTCGCTGGCCGAACAAGCCTGAATCTCCAGCTGGATCTGGATGGACCCTCCTCTTGGCTCTCCTGGCTGGATCTCCAACTCTGCTGATTCTTCTCCAGATAGACCTTGGCCCTGCCTTGGCCTTGACCATGCCCTCACATTCCTGGTCATGACTTTGGACCCCCCAATGACTACCTTGTCTCTCTGGCTTGGCATTGAATCCCAGGACTATCTGGTTCAAGTGCCTCCTTGGCTTGACTGTGTATCTAGAACTCTCCTCCCCAATACCACCCTTAACCATGGAGTCTCCCCCTGGCTCGGCCCAATAGCAACTGCTTGTTGGAATGTGAAAGACACCGGGAGGTCTCTTTTACTCATTACTCACTTCTTTATGAAAATTTTCTTAACACATTGAATTGGCAACTCCCTTCTCCATGTTCCCACGGTACTCATTGCAAACTTTGTTGAATTAATTTAATTATGTGACTATTTTCCCTACTCAACTCCTTATTGGCAGAGAATAAACATCATTCAACTTTTTATTTCCATATTGTAGGTCTCCAATAAGTGCTTGATGAATGAATGGATGGATGGATGGATGCTTTCATAGTATAGCCATCTTTTCTCCACACCAGGCTGAAATTCTACCATTCGCAGATGAATCACTTCCAATTAAATCACTAAAGTCACTGGTCTGTCAATCACCTATGGAAAATATACACATCTCCTTCTAGGAATATTATATGAGCTTTCAGAGTTGTCCGCTCAAGATAAAAATGCATTCATAGAGTAAATTTTCATTTATATAGCATTTTTCACAATGATTAACAGTAACTGATATCGAGTAATTACCATGTCCTAGACACTATTTCTAGCACTTGTGTTTATTACCTACGCTAATCATAGCTACAACCCCGTGAAGTTGGTACTATTATGACCTCGAGGAAAACAATCTAGGGTGGTTAAGAAACTTTTTCAAGTTCCCCAAGCTAGTGACAGAACCAGAAATCACACCCAGGACCTGATTTGAGAGCCACGTTCTTAATTACACAGCCCACCTCAGTCATCTTCCCAAAACAACTGCCACAAAAGTATTCCTTCAGATCTTGTGTTAGGTGGTGGTTTCTTAAACCTTACATCCAAAGCATGAGCAGTGAAAGAAAAAATAGATAAATGGGACCTCCTGGAAATGAACACTTTTATGCTTTAAAAGACTTTGTCAAGAAAGTAAAAAGGTAACCTACTCAATGGGAGAAAATATTTGGAAACCATATATCCGACAAGGATTTGATATCCATGTTATATAGAGAGATCATACAACTCCATGATGAAAAGACAAGCAACCCAATTAAAAAATGGGCAAAAGACTTGAACAGACATTTTTCCAAAGAGGAAATACAAATGGCCAAAAAGCACATGAAAAAATGTTCAACATCACCAGCTACTAGGGAAATGCAGATCAAAACTATAATGAGATACCATTTCACACCTTACAGAATGGCCATCAAAAAAAAAAAAAAAAATAGAAAACTACAAGTGCTGGAGAGAATGTGGGGTAATAGGAACTCTCCTTCACCATTGGTGGGAAAGTAGAATGGTGCAGCCTCTGTGGAGGACAGATTGGTGGGTCCTCAGGAAGCTGAATATAGAACTGGCATATGATCCAGCAATCCTGTTACTAGGAATATACTCAGAAGAACTGAAAGCAAGGATGCAAACTGACATTTTCCCATCTATGTTCCTAGCAGCATTATTCACAACTGCTAAAATACGGAAACAACCCAAGTGTCCATCAACTGATGAATGGGATAAACAAAATGTGGTGTATACACACAATGGAATATTACTCAGCTGTAAGATGAAATTAAATTGGGATGCATATGACAACATGGATGAAGCTTGAGGACATTATGTTCGGTGAAATAAGCCAGACACAAAAGGACAAATATTGTATAGTTTCACTAATATGAACTAAATACAGTGAGTAAACTCATGGAGGGGAGCTGATGCTTACTGTATGTAGAGTTTTTAATAAGGCTTATTGTAAAACTGTGGACTTGAGTAGAGATGATGGAAACACATAGTGAGTACAACTAACACTGCTGGTTTATAAAGGTGATTGTGGCTGAAAGGGAGAGTCATTTGACAGGGAGCTAGAGGATAATCTAGGGACTGTAAACAGGGATTTCAGTGGTAATGAAGATTGTGGTTAACAGTATACATTAAAGTATGAATATAAGAATGTTCTTCTTTTACAAAGTGTAAAGATTATGGTGATACATGGGAAATTACAACTCATGTAAATTATGGATGATAGTTAACAGTAATATTGTAATTTTTTGCAGCAATAGCAAAGAAGATATTATATCAATTCTAAGGGTCAACAATAGGGGCATATAAGGGGGTATGGGATTTTCCCTTTTGGAGTAAGGAAAACATTCTAAAAGTGACGGAGGTGATGACTGCACAACTCTGAGATGAAAATGAGAGCCAGTGAGTGCACACGCATGGACTGGACAAGACAGGGGCTGCATGAACAGTGAGTCCTGTGGACGACGGTCAACAAAACAAATAGGAGAGCGTTCTCTCATGAACTACAACAAATATATAATGCCACTGCAGGGTGTTAATAATAGGGTGGGTTGGGGGGAAATGCACCAAATGTAAGGTATGGACTATAGCTAGTGATTTTTGGCGGTGTTCTCGCATAATTTGTAACAAGTGTTTCAGAACAATGCAAGCTGGTGGTGGTGGGTGATGTATGGCAGCTTGTATAATGGTATGCAAGTTTGTTTTGTAAGTTCACAACTTTTACTATACATTTACTGTTTTTATATATTCATGTATAAATGATATACTTCAATACAATTTTGTTGCGTCATCTTGATGTGCCAGCTCTCCGCGAGGGCCAGCTCTCTGCGTGGGCCAGCTCTCTGCGTGGGCGAGCTCTCCGTGTGCGCCAGCTCTCCGCGAGGGCCAGCTCTCCACGTCGGCCAGCTCTCCGCGTGGGCCAGCTCTCCACGTGGGCCAGCTCTCCGCATGCACCAGCTCTCCGCGAGGGCCAGCTCGCCTTTCACCAGGAGGCCCTGGGAATCAAACCCTGGACCTCCTATATGGTACACAGGAGCCCAATCGCTTAAGCCACATCCGCTTCCCTGCCATGAGTAATTTACCAGGAGAAGCCTGGAACGTTTTCTCTATGCTGTCATTATGAAGCAAAATGTAAAAAAGGAGACACATAAACCTGTTGATATCTCAAAGTGCAAAGATGCAAAAATTCCAAACATCGGGTCATGAAAACAATTTTGAACTCTTTCTAGTGCCATAGAACATAATTAAATTTCACTTTTACAGTGTAATGTATAGTTGGCCTCAAAGCCAAACATATTAATATAATATGTCTTATATTAATTTATTACTTAAAAAATCACACTTATTACACATTTAAAGTAAATTAAACAGCATGAATTCATTGTTAATTAAGGAATAGTCAAGATTTTTACATTATTTATACATTACTAAATATTAAAGAGTGTGTTTTAAATGAGCTTTATGGGAAGCGGCTGTGGCTCAATCGATAGGGCTCCCATTTACCATATGGGAGGCCCCGGGTTCGATTCCTGGGGCCTCCTGGTGAAGGCGAGCCAGCCTGCATGCTGCGGTGAGCTGGCAAAGCAAGATGATGCAACAAAGGGAGACAAGCAGACACAATAAAAACGCACAGCAAATGGACACAGTGAGCACAAGCAGCAAGGAGGGGATAAATAAATTAATTAATTAATTAAAAGATAAATAAAATGAGCTTCATAAAATAATAATTATATATTTTTGCTTTAGTTCCCTCAATTATCATACACCATAGAAATGATAAAATGATGAAAGATAAATCCAAAAGGAATTTGCTGGATTACATATTTCTGTGAAAGAGATTCAAAATTTTTAAAGGTGGGGCATGAGGGTTGCTGGAAAATGCCGCCTCGTCTCCATGGAGTGCAGGCGCCTCTATCCCCGAGCCCAGTTATCCCCTAGAGTCTTCCTGCTCCAGCTGCTTGACCCCACAAGCCTCTTGGGCAGCCACACTAAATGCCACACTATTTTCCAAGCCCACGCATCTTTCCACAACGCTGTCCTTTTACGTGTGCGCATTGCTGCCTTTTTCCTCCAATTCCGAAGGACAAAGGCCTACTCATGCGATGAATCCTGGGGCAAAGTCTGCTGGCAGAGTCCCTGGCAGTCAGTCCCTCTCTCTTCCGTGGCCCTTTGACTTGTGAACCCGACTTGACTTCGGTTAAGCAAATGTGGCATCGTATTGTAAATTATCAGTTCACACGTCTTTCTCTACCTCCGGGTGTCAGGTAAAATTGTGGTGCCCGATTAAACTTGAATTTCATATAAACAAATACTTTTTAGTGTAAGTATGTCCCATGCAACTGTAAGCAACTTGAAAGGAAGACTATTTCCTCACAATTCTTGGCATATTTCCAAGGTTTCCAGGACATATGTGCTGAATAAATGAATGATTGAAGTGAGACTTAGGAAAGCACTTTGAGAGATCCCGACGTCCACCTGTCAGCGCTCACGGCGCTGCGGGCACTGCGCCAGCGCCTTTTAAAGAGGGCACCCAGCTTTCGGACGTGGCTGTTCAGCTCTTGACCTGCGCTGTTCAGTCAACCTTCTCCACTAAGATCCTGCTCGCGTGGCGTTTCCGTTCCAGTGGAGGGAGTCAGTGGATAAGAAGGTAAGCAGAGACACATCAAAGAATTTCACACAGTGGTAGAAACGCCATGAAGACGACGAAGGCCATGGTGATGAAGAGGAAACGGGCTTTCTGGAGAGGTGAGGTTTGGGGGACGAGGCACCAGTCTCTTACAACCTGGGGAAGAACCGCCAAGCAAACTGCAGCAAGTCAAAACAGAGACGAGACCTAAGGCACAGAGGCAGAAATGACAACGAGGTGCACTCAGGGGTCAGTTTGACTAGAGTCCATATTTTGTTTGAGGGAGCAGTAGGTCATCAGGTTGAAAGTGCCTTTGGATCAGCTCATAAAAGATTTTAAATGTTGGAAAAAGAAGCAAGTGAGAAGTGAACTGCTAAAGGATTTGAAATGGGTAATGATATGAACAAAGTATATTTTAAGAAGATGAATTTGGAAGCAGCAAGCAGGGTGGCTTGGAAACAGAAAGACTAGTTAGGACACTGTTGGTTTGACTTAGGTATGAAGCATTAAGGACCTGAAATAGGATTGATATTCTAGGATAAAAGGAAGGATAAGTGGGAGAAACAGGAGGGAAGAATTGATGGGATTTGACCCCTCTCAAAATGTGTCAACCAGATTTGAAGACTTTGTTCCTCATATGATCTAACAACTTTAATCTAATTATTCAAATTGGGATATTACACTTCTAGTAATTGTAGCTTGTGTTAACTTGTTTAACGGCCATATATCATGTATCATATTACATTTGATTCTAATTAAACCTCTAAACAAACAAACAAAAAAACAGACGAGGAAAGAGCTAGGAGTGCTTGAAAAATGGGAAAAAAGTCACAAACTGCAAATTAAGAGTGCTGGAGTTTCACAAAGGAAGATTTAAACACAGAAGAAGATGCTTAACCTCATTAGCATAAAGGCAAGTGCTGATCGAAGCTATGGTGAGATATGAGTACGCACCCAGTAGGATAACGAAACTCAAAGGTCAGATGACATCGATGTCGGTGAGGATGTGAGACAATTGGGACGTCATACGCAGCTGGTGGGAAAGTTAAATGGTACAACTACTTTGGAAAATAGTTTGGCAGTTTTCTTATAAGTTAAACATAGAATTACCATATAGCCATTATTGTATATAGTGATTATATTATATATATACACCAAAGAGAAATGGAAATATGTCCACACAAAGACTGTCCACAAATGCTCATATCAGTTCTATTAACAGAAGAAAACTGCTGGAAACAGTCCAAACCCAACAATACAGATGATTAACTAATTGTGGTATATTTTCACAATAGGATACAACACAGCAATCAAAAGAGCCAAGACACGGACACACACAACAACGTGAATAAATCGCATGAACATTTCTTTGGGCCAAATAAGCTTGGCACCGAAGAAGACACACGGCATGAGTCCATTTTTATGAAACTCGGAAACAGACGGAACTAATCTCTAGTGTGAGAAAGCAGATGGGTGGTGGCCGGGGGCCGGGGGAGATGGTGCGGTCGGGGAGTCACCTGCAAGGGCACGAGGGAACTTCTGGGGGTGATGTAAATATTCTATACATTGAATGTAGTGGCGGTTATAAGGAAGTGAGCATTTGCCAAAAGACATCAAACACATTTAAAATGGGTGCTTTCTTAAAAAGTATATGAGGGAAGAGGATGTGGCTCAAGCGATTGAGCTCCCACCTATCACATGGGAGGTCCGTGGTTCGGTTCCCGGTGCCTCCTGGAGAAGAGCCAGCGTGATGGGCAGGTGCAGCAAGCTGACACAACAAGATGACACAACAAGAGACATGGGGAGGAAAAACATAATGAAAGACACAACAAAGCAGGGAGCAGAGGTAGCTCAAACGATTAGGCGCCTCCCTCCCACACCGGAGTCCTGTGTTCAGTTCCCGGTGCCTCCTAAAGGAACAAGAAAGACAAACAGACACAGCAAGTGCAAAACATCGAGGGAGTGGGGAGAACTAAATAAAATAAATCTTTTTAAAAAGGGTACATTTTATTACAGCAAATTATGCTTCAATAAAGCTGAATTTTTTTTAAGTGCTAAAAGAAACTATGTATAAAAAGTGCTAAAAGGATTCAAGATTCAGGAAGGGGAGAAAATTTGGCCTGTTGCCATTCCAAGACGTTAAGGAGAAGAGTCAGCCCAGAAAGAGGGAATAGCAAGAGTAGAGAATTCACGTAGTGAGTAAAAAAAAAAGGAAAGATTATTACTATATGTCGAAATTGATCCTTTCACAAAGTAACATTGCTGAGGATTTGGGCTTTCAATCTTTTCTCAACACTGTTTGGCAGCAGTAAAGCACTTTTAAAAGTGCACCAACAGGGGGAGAGGATGTGGCTCAAGCAGTTGAGCACATGCCTCCCACATGGGAGTTCCTGGGTTCGTTTCCCGGTGCCTACTAAAAAGAAAAACAAACAAACAAACAGGCATTGAGCGAAAAACCAACGAGTAGACAACGAGCAGAGCAGACAAGGGAGCCACGGGGGGGAATGCACAAGCGATTGGCTATTGCAGCTTTTAAGTAATGCTTCCCAGCCTTTTGTCTAATGAGTTTTTAGCAGGTTGCATGGGTGCATCTCGCCCTTGACCTGCACTGCTTAATGATCCTTATCGATTCACTCACGGAATTCCATCATGCACAGTGGTGGTGCTATAAATAAAACTCTCCTGCTGGCTCAGGATCAAGAATTGAGCTTCATCCTCTCCCATCGCCTGAGAGCGAATCACAAGTCAAATCACTGAAGAGAACATCTCGATAGTCTCTAGGAATTCCCCAAGAGCACTTCTCAGGTCGGACTTGTAACCAGGCTGCCCCTTAGAAGGGTCCCTGCTGCTGACTGGTGGTCACGAAGTTACAGGAAAGTGCCATTCCCGACGCCTGAGGCATTTTCTTTTTTAAAATAGGAGACCTCAGGGCCTCTCTGCCGGGCACATTTTTCCACTCCACAGGAGCCCTTGAGCAGTCGCGGCTCATGGGCTGAAACAGGCACATAGATTTTACACAGCCTGCAGGTGAGGTGTGTGTGTCTGTATGCAAATTGTTTTCCTGAAAATTTTTCAAAAAAGCATGAAAGCCTTTGAATGGAGGGTGTCTTCTTTAGGGCACCCGTCCAGGTTAGCTTTGCCTTTCACTGCCTGTGAGCTTTTCTACAAGTCTACGGGTTGTAGAAAGTTAATGACATAAATGATTCTTATCCAGAGAAATGCAAATTAATTGTGTCCAGTAAAATGAAATTGGTTATGGTCCAATAGACAACTCTGTTTTGCATCAATTTGGAAACTGATTTCAGAATTCTTTGTATATTTTGTAAGAATATATATATATCCTCTTCGAATTGTCCTTCAACTGGCTGCAACATCTTACTGGCTGCCCTCCTTCATAACGAGCTAAATAAAATAGTTGATGCATGTTCATTTTATGTCCATCTTACCTTTCTAAAAAGTTACCCTTTAAATATATAGAATTTTGGCTCACAGGAGGAGAGGCTAAAAGCAGCAGCTACTGTGGCTCATGATTTTCCATGGCCTCTCTCCTGCTTGTTGGTTGTCATAACTTCCCCCTATTCCCACCCCCAGGTCCCACTCCCTTCCTAGCCCGCTGCCGACACCTGCTTTAACGGGTACACCGCAGTCTGTTTTGGAAAGCACGCGATCCGTTCAAGCACACTTGCAGGCTCCGCTTCACGCACACACCGCGAGGGCGGCGGCTTCGCAGCGCCTCCAGGCCCCGGGCGCGGGCAGCGCTGGCCGCAGACCCTTCCGGGGAGCGGCCCTCCCGGGCGGCCCCGGCGCAGGCCCCTCGCCCTGTGCGCACGCACGTTCCGGAACCGGGTGAGGCGCAGAGGTCCCAGCGCGGGGGTGCGCTGCCGTAGGCCGGGGGCCCCAGGGCTCCTGGTAGGTGCGTGTGGCCAGGAGATCTGCGCCACAGACCCCCCCGGCACCCACCCCTCCCAGGGCCCTCGCAGGCCGCGCTCCCCGGAGCTCGCCCGCTGCGCCGGCCTCTGAGGGCCGCTTTCTCCTCTTCTTGCCCTTCCCGTATGCTTTTCTTTTCATTTTTTTTTTAAGATACTTAGGTTGCATGAATGTTACAGAGAATGTATAGGGGATTCACGTGCTCTTGAACAGGCTGCGTGGAAGGCTGTCCCTGCGCCTGCCTTCTCTCCCTCGTCGCTTTATTGTGTAGGAGAAGCACGGTCAGGTTTCTCATTGCTGAGTGGTATTTCATTTCATGACTATACCACAGGTATTCATTCTCTCGCTGGACATGAGAGCCCAGATCGTCCACAACTTGCCGCTTTCTGTCCGCACTCACCTGACTGTATTATTCTACTGGCATCATCAAGACAATTCTCCTCTTCCAGGAAAAGGCTGTGCAGGAAGAAAACAGTTGCAAGTACCTTTATTTATTCCAGGAACTTCCTGAAAGAAACTCTTCAAAAGTATCACATAATCATTTCCACCCAAGTCTCTTTGGACCCTTTGCCTTTCCTTTGCTGTATCCACCAATCCTAAACTATTGCATCATTATCCTTACCCCATCCTAACCAAGAGCCGCTCCCTGGCCTAAAAGCAGACTTCAAAATCTCAACAAAACCCGGACTTTGCCCTCTCTCCTTACAGCTTTGTCTTATCAGCAGGCTGTTCTGATGATGATTGGGAGCCAGCATTCATCAAGGGACGTCTGGCTTCTCACCCACTTTTTTTTTTTTCCATTTTCTTTTCTTTATTAGAGAAGTTGTGGGTTTACAGAATAATCATGTACAAAATGCAGGCCTATCATATACCAACCAAACAATAACTTGCATTGATGTGGAACATTTACTAAAATTAATGGTAGCACAGTTTTATTATTGCACTATTAATGAAATTCCATTATTTAACTCAGAGTTCACTGTTTCTGTAGTGTAGTTCCATGTATTAAAAACAATTCTGTTACCATATATACAATCTAACATTTCTCCATTTAATCATATGCAGATATATATTTCAGTGCTTTTAATTATGAATAAAACTGCAATGAGTGTCCTTGAACACGGCATTTTAAGGATACATGCCCTCATTTCTTCCCAGTGATTATGAGCTTGTATTTTAATTAGCTATGCATTCCACTAAAAATTTGGTGATTTCACGTAAAATCAAGCTTTCCTGCTTTTCTTGAAAAAGCTGGACCAACCTTCCTTCATTGGCATGCTTGCCTGTAGCTGAGCAGTTCCCCGACAGCCGTGGGCTCCGCTCTCTGCCCCCTCCATCCACTCCGCTGGTAAGTCGCCTGTGTGCTCCAGGGGGGTTTACTTGGTATCCTCTGTTTGGACCTCGGACGAGGGCGGGGTGACTCTGTAGCTCCTATTAGCTCTGCTCCCTCGCTGATGGCCCAGACCAGGCCTCACTGGAAGGGGCCATTGGAGGCTGAGGAACGAGGCCTCTGCTAAAGTGGCTTAGGACCCCTGCCATTTAGTCCTGAAAGGGGGCGGCAGCGGCTGAATGAGAAGCTCGGATACCGAAAAAGACCTGAAGACCCATTATCACCGTAAGTCACATCAATGAACCCGTTTCTGCATTTAGGGTGTTGGAGATGCAAAGCCCACCCCATGAGGGAAAGTTCTGGCAAGGGATCCCACTGAATGGTGAGCTCGGGAGTGGTTGAGATGGGAAAGTTCATGCTGTATGTTTGCACAGCTCTAAATAGAGGGAAAGCGAGATGAAAGGGACGATAACAACTAAAAGCAGTGCACGATCCTGGACGGGATGTAACAAAGGGGAGAGAAGACCCAAAAGGATGTTACTGGGACATGTGCAAATAGCCCGTGCAAGCTCTGTGTCCGTGTCAAACCGCTCGAATCTGTTACCTGCACTTCAGCACTTACTTAGGTGACTATCCTCGTTCTTAGGAAATGTGCATGGATGCTTTAAGCATGACGTGTGCAGCTACGCCAAATGCTTAGAAAACAGAAAATGAATAGACCAATGGAGTAGAATGATACGGCCAATGTGGCAAAATGTTAAAAAGTGGGTGGATCTGGGTATTTTGGGGTTATTTCGAAGTTCTCTGTATGGGTTTGTAAATTATTTTTGTACCTGTCCTGTAAGTTTGAAATTATTTCAAAATTAATTTTTTTTTTTAAAAAAAAGCTATTATGTGGTAATAGCACACCATTATGAATTGTATAGTTGTAAGTGGTGAAAATAGGAACATTTATGTTGTATATGTGTTACCACAATAAAAATTTTAAAAAGAAACCATAGGACTACGACACAGAGTGAACCCTAACCTAATCTGTGGACTTTAGTTAATGATGTAATTGCACTAATACTGGTTCATCAATTGTAACAAATGTACCAACACGAATACAAAATGTCAATACGGAAACCCATGTGTGTGTGGGGGGGTGTGGGAATTCTGTACTTTCTGTGTAGCTTTTCTACAGACCTACGATTTCTCTAAAAAATAGTCTATCAAAAGAAAAAAGAGATCTCCTGTCCACACACACCTGCCCAGGACAGACACTGCTGAACTGAAAGAATTTCGTCTAGTCTAGAGGCTAAGACAGCTTCTTACTACTCTGGCAGGTTCCGGCCCAGAGCAGAACAGGAATCAAACGTGCTTCCACACAGCCAGTGGGAGCTGGACTCTGCTAAGGAAGAGTGCTTCCTTCCTCGCACAGGCTTTGTTTCCAGGCTGGAAAGGGAGCGAGGCCCATCAGCAGGAAGTGCTCTGTGCAGCTCAGCGGGGGACTGCCAACAGGAAGCCGCTGCTTCCCATCACCTACCATCCAGGAGCCGGAGACCTTGACCCTCACCTTCCTTCCTTTCAAACCCGCGTGGCGTTGCTCCACCCTGCCGTGAATGAAACTCGCCCCGCTCAGCTTGGCCTGGGATGATGGCCTTGGGGTGATTGAGTCACCAGTGGGGCAAGACAGGGGACCTGACCCACCCAACCCGAAGCATCCTGTTACCAAACCTCAGGAACAACCGCCGAGATCACGAGGGAGGAGGGCGGCTAGCGGAGAGGCGGCACAGAAGGACAGACCAGGGCGCTGGCGGGCAGCTGCGGGACGGGGACCGTCTTCCGTCCCCTAACTAAGTGGATATTGGCCTCTTGTAACGGGCAGGCAGGAAGACCGTATATCTGGGTTGCATTTGTGTTATTTAATAGCCAAATAAGTTAGACCCGCTTTCATCTGTCAAAGAGCTTGGCGTGACTCAAATGACTCTATCAGATGTCAACCACGAAGGCAGACAAATGGGACAGCTTTTCACACCAGGCTGACTGCTGGTCCCCAGAGCAGCCGTGGGGTTTGCAGGCAGAGCCTGATGCCTAGGTTTTCAGGCACGTGGTCCTCGCGCATCCAGGCTGCCTTGAGCTGCTTCCCAGACAAGGCCACCCCGCTGCAAACCTGCGGGGGCCGAGAGGCCGGAGTCTCCGTCTCCTCCCTCCTCTGCCTCTTTCCCTGATCCCCTGTGATAACTTCCCCGTCAGTTAGCTTAGGCCTCCGTATTCCAGCCCACAGATTTGTCTTCCAGCTCATCGCCAGTCTTCTTGATCCTGCCTTTAGGCTTTAAGGCCGTCTACTGGTCAACCTGACCTTCCCGGGTTTCCCTCTTAAGAATCATTTCAGCAAGTAGGCAGGTCTAGTTTCTCACTTCTCAAGTACATGTTGAAAAATATTTAAATGAAAAGCATCCTTCAACCGAAATCGAAGCCATTAGCCTTTCATATACTTTTGGTTGCTTTAAAAGCTTTATTGCCTGCTTTGTCTATGGCAAGCACTGTGCTAAATGTTAATCTGGCCATTATCTAGCTTAAGTACCCACAACTGTTGAGACTTTTCCAGGCTTCTAGGGATGTATCCTCAACAAACTGATGCTTGGGCTAGTTCAGCAGTGACAGTGACGGAATCACTTACATTTCAGAGCTGTGAAGTATAAACCAGTTTCCTGAGCCACCGCGGTCCTCAGCTCCAATGGACTAAAATCCAGTGAGACCTAAGCCAGAGAGTGCGTGGGAAGTGTAAAGGGCACAAAACACATTTAGGAGACATTAGGAAGGCAGCACGGAGAGAATTAGGCTTAATGCCCTCCGCTTTCTGGGTAAGAACCTGTGGCTGCTGCCGCTCCAAACTCATCAGTTTCAGCAGCACGAGCTACTTCTTAGATCATAGCCACACACGTTTGCATCACGTTCACCCACGCAGCAGGTCTCCCTGCGTGGACCGCTGGCGGAGCTGGGCCCCGGGCCGAGCCCCTGGGCGTCGCCGTTGTCCTGGGGCGCAGCCAGCTGTGGGGCTTCAGGACAGACGACTGCCCGAGCCTCCTGTCACGGTCCGCAGGGTGAGAGCAGAGTCCAAGCGGACACAGCACGGCCCCTGTATTCTCCTGTCACACAGCGACCAGCCGCCAGGCCTGCAGGGCCAGGCCCCCCGGTGAAGGGCCAAATGCAGGGGTCACCCCCGTCCTCAGAGCCCCGGGCGCTTGTGTGAGGTGCTGAGCAAGCACAGGGTCCACACATAGGCCCCCGGCCCCGGCGCCCCCTCCAGCCGCAGGGCCAGGCCAAGCCCCTCCATCACAGCAACTCGAGCCTGGAACGTGGGGCCGGCTGCCGTGGACCCCGTGGGGTCTGCTTCTGGGGGCCCCCGACCTACGGCGTCTAAGTGCTTTCCTAGGCGACTTTTTAAAGGTCGCACAAGGCAAGCGGAGCTCATCAGAGAGCCCAGCGCAGCCCGTGGGCGTCAGTCTGAAGGAAAGCCTTATTCCCGGCCCAGGGAAGAAAGCTGGGAACCTGAAGGGGTGCCCAAGCATTTGATGGAGATGCCGAAGAGTCTCCAGAGACCTGCACGCCTGACGCCTGCAGCCGGCACAGACCCCTGGGTTTCCAGGGTTGCTCCCTCAACCACGTTCTAAAGCCGCCACAGTGTTCTTTGCCCCCACAGTGGTTTTGGGTAACACAGTCTGCAGTGCCGTCCCCACAGCGTCTTTGTTATCCCCCTCACGGATGAGGAAACCAAGGCTCTGAAAGCTGCAAGTCACACAAATATGGCTCTGAAACACAGATGTTTTCCCAGCACATATAGAATTGGTGAAAGACCCACGGGCTTAGAAAAGTGGTTCCAAACCACATACTCAGCAGCAGAAGAGTGTATGTGAATTAAGAAGAAAAGAGAGACATGGATGGGAATAGGACAGAGGGAAAACAGGGTGCCTGTAAGAGAAACCAAAGAAGGTGATATTAGGAAGAGCTGAGAAAATAAGTCACGTGGAGAAAGGACAGAAGAGGACGTGGTTTATAAGAAAGGTGGGAAGGCTGGCAGTGGCGGGGACTTTGGTGGAGGGGCCTGAAGACACCCCCAGCCCCAGGAAGAGAGCGAGATAAATGCCACAGAGCACCCAGACGCGTGAGGCAGGACTCAGGACGTCCTCCCAGCCCCGGGAGAGGCAGGCCAGTGCACCTGCGTAGCACCCCAGGACAGGCACGGAGGGTGCAAAGGATTTGGCCGAAGCTACGGCATGGGAGAGGAGGAGGGCGCTGAGAAAAGACCCCGTCCTGGAAACCGGAGGCCAAGGCAGAGCACATCCAGGCACGAGCCACAGGCCTGGCAGAAGCAGAGCCTTGCCATTGTGCCTGCTTTCTGGTCAGGTCGACCCCGGAGCCTGACCTCAGCAGAGAGACTGGAGGGCTCCGTGGTCAGGGGTGCAGCCTCCTAAATCTGGTCTCCCTGGGTCCAGCTCTGGTTCTGCCATTTGGTGACAGCAAAGCCTTGGAAAAGCCACTCAACTGTGCTGTGTATCACCACGGTGTCGTCCCCGACTGTAAAACGGGGATGACTATGGTGTCAGCATCGTAAGGGTGTTAGAGAAAGGACCTAGCATGCGCAAGGAGAGCAGAAGGGTGGCTCAGGAGGGGGCCATCCCAGAAGGCTGTGCAGGGTGAAGGCGGCAACTGTCACGGGCCGGGGCAGTCTGGCCAGGAAAGCAGACAGGTCACTCCCAACGGGGAGCTGGGAAAACGCTCGGGAACGGTCAATAGAGTCCCCTCCAGAAGGCCGCTGGGTGGCTTCAGGGAGGGATTGCGGACACTGTGATAAAAAGCCACTTCCAAAAAAAGAACAACAACAAAAAGGAATAAAAGAAAAAAAAGTCACTGTCAGGGGGGCGGGTACAGCTCAGTGGCTGAGCGCCTGCTTCCCTTGTACGAGGTCCCGGGTTCGATCCCCAGTACTGCCTAAAACAAGAAAAAAGTCACGGCCAGGACTTGAGAGTTGCAGTTTCCTCTGTGGCCTTGCATCCTCGCTACCTTAAGAACACATCTGGCAATGTGCCTGCATTTGTCAGCCCTTGCTCTTTATTTGTTCCGCACAAACACAAAGAAACTCAATTCTATTAATACTGTGAGTCCTACAAATCAGGACGTTTTCTGCAACCTGCCCAGAGTCCTACAACCTGGAATTAGATGTGCACTAACATTTGTTTAGTGTAGAATGGGACAGGGTGGAATAGTGAATTAATTGTCTTTTTCAATGGGAAACAGTGGAGATAGTTTTTGTTATGCCGAAATGGATTCGGGGAGATGAAAAAAGCTCACCAAATTATTATTATGTATTGCGTAAATAAGTTACAAAAGCTTTTGGTCATAAGCTTTTACTTGGGAGAAGAACAAGAAAGACTTCCCATGGCCTTAGCTTTATGAGAAGGGGTTGGAAGAAATAGGTAACAATGACAGGGCCGCTTTAATACCTGGAAACAGCAGGACGTTGAAAGATCAGGCACAGGAGCAGGATTTGACTTTCACTCAACACTGGTTTTGAAGCCCATGGCATATGATGAACTATTCTAATCACATCCATGCCACACATAATTTCTCATCACAGTCACATATCAAATGCTAACACCCTGAGCTATTTGAAGGAGAATTAGTTAACTGTTCGGTTTCTCTGTTATATGCAAATTGCAATAGCAAGCCGTGCATAAAGTTGAATTAAATATTAATTTTCCAAGAGTCCTAGGAGATGCGAGTACTATTTCTATAGATATTTAGCACCTCCTAAAAATGAGCTATGATTGCTGTGATGGTTTGAGTAGAATTCTCCCAAAACCTTTTATTTTTCTGTCAGGCAGTCTAGTTTCTGATTAAAGCTGCAGCGGCAGAGAGAGTGAAATGAAAGGTAGCAAACTCATTTGCCAAAACCATTTTACAAGTTCAAACGATAATGACAGTGACAGCTGTGGAAAAGGAGATTGGAGACAACCTAAAAACCAGTCTGTGCCCCTGCTGAGAGCCGCAGAGTCCAATATGGTTTGAAAATGGGCTGGGCTGCCACGGTTCCCAGTAAACAAACATTTCTGAACACCTTACTGCACAAAGCACACGATGTCGGGTGGGTAAGAGAGCGGAAATAAACTCACAACCGCTGAGGAAGTCTGTAACCATCTGGGGGAGAAGAAACGTGCTTGAAATGGGACACACTTCAGAATGGATGGCCACAGGGGGTCCATCGGTAAGAGAACGAGAGGGATTTGGGCTCCAGGACGGTCAAGAGGGCTACCGCTGGTTTGACGGGCATGGTTATCATTTCTTTCCTGCTCTCCACTCTTCCTCCCTTAGGTTGGCTTCCCTCATAAGCCCAAAGTGGTTGCAGCAGTTCCAGGCTTCACATCTAAACATCACACCAACCTTTCTGAAAAAAAGAGAACTTGTTTTCCAGCAATTCAAGTGAAAGTCCTGACATTCACTCTTATTGGACATCTCATCACATGGCCGCTCAGGTGATGGATATGTTCATTAGCATACAGCAGGTTGGATCCACCCTGGAACTAGGGAAAGGTGAGCTTCCCTCCCAAACCTCTTGGGTTGTGAGGAAGAAGGAGACATGAACAAAGGACAATCTGGGTGCTATTAAGAAGGGGGAAGGGAAAATAAAGAAGCCCAAAACCTGGTTTCAGCAGGCCATTCTCTCTCCGAGGTCTGCAGTCCATCGGACTCGCGGCCGGCAGTCCGTAGCCCCGTCCTTGCGTCTGCCACGTGGCGCTCTGTCCATTGCCTCCCGCTGCTACTGTGTCTGAGGCCCTCTGCTTATCAGGGCTGCAGTGGTGCTGGGTTAAGGCCCACCCAACGGCCTGGCCTCGGCGTAACAAGATCTTGGAAGATCCTATCTGGGAATGAGCTCCTATCCGCAGGACCAGCTTTGTGGGTTCAGGAGTCAGTCCACCACAGAGCTGCATCCATCTCCTAGAAGTTTTATAGTTTACATTTAGGTGTGTAATACATTCTGGGTTAATTTTCTAATTTTTTTAGGTTCGAGATTCATTTTTTTAACATAGGGATGACCAACTGTTCCTGCTGTAAAGACTGTCCTTTCCCCATTGAATTGCCTCTGCATCATTGCCAAAAATCAGTCGGCCGTGTTTCAGGGGGCCATTTCTGGGCTTTCTAGTC
This sequence comes from Tolypeutes matacus, assembly GCA_026826555.1. Classification (NCBI taxonomy): domain Eukaryota; kingdom Metazoa; phylum Chordata; class Mammalia; order Cingulata; family Chlamyphoridae; genus Tolypeutes; species Tolypeutes matacus. The sequence continues at coordinate 1,681,490 of JAKSZT010029748.1, read as the reverse complement.
TGTTCCATTGGGCTATATGTCTATCTTTCTGCCACATCATACTATTTTTTTTTTTTTTTTAAACCGGGAGGTCCCAGGGATCGAACTCGGGTCCCTCCATATGGGAGACGGACGCCCAACCAGTTGAGCCACATCCGCCCCTTCCTCTTACTATTTTGATCACTGTAGCTTTTTAGTGAATTTTGACATCAGTAATGTGCGTCTTCCAACTTCGTTCTTCTTTGGCAAATCGTCTTGGCTGTTCTAGTTTCTAGTTCACTATATACGGAACATTCCTCTGGAACTTTAATTGGAATTATGTTGGCTATCTGGATCAGTCTGGGAAAAATTGGCTTCTGGGGATGTTAAGTTGCCATTCCATGAATAGGGCACGTCTCTTCATTTGTCTGGGTCTTCTTCAACTTTATTCATCAGGTTTTATAGTTCTTAACATATAGAACCTGCATATATTTTGTTAGATTTATACTTAAGTATTTAGTTTTTGTTTTTGGTAAAGGATCATTTTCTATAATTTCAATTTTCAATTGTTCATTGCTATTACATAGAAATACAACTGCTTTTTGTATATTAAATTTGTATCAGGTGACATTGTTTAAAAAAAAAAGAAGAAGAAGGGGGAAGGGAGAGGGACCTTGTGTAGGCAATCACTCATGTTCACTTAGGAAATTTTGAAATCTCACCTAGAGTTTCTCGTAGGGTTTCACGGTTGAAATGGTATCCACGTTTAGAACTATTGTAATTTATGGATTATAGTTAAAAGTAGTATTGTAATATTCTTGCATCAATGGCAAAGAACATACTATTTCAACACTAAGTGTCAACAATAGTGGGGTATAACGGGGTGTGGGGCTTTTCCTTCCGGAGTGATGAAAACGTTCTAACATTGACTGAGGCGATGGCTGCACAGCTCTGTGATGAAAGTGGGAGCCACTGAGCGTGCACCTTGGGTGGGCTGTGCAAGGCAGGGGGCTGTAACACAGGGACCCACGTGGTGGAAGGTGGGCTGTGGCCAGCAGGACAGATATGAGCGTGTTCTCCCATGAGCTATAACAAATGGACAATGCTAATACAGGGTGCTACTAATAGGGTGATTTATGGGAAAAAATACACCAAATGTAAGCTACGGACTATAGTTAGCAGTAATATTTTGATGATGCTCTTTCATCATTTGTAACAAATGTTCCACAACAATGCAAGGTGCTGGTGGTGGGGTGATGTATGGGAATCCTGTATGTTATGCATGACATTTTTAATAAAGAAAGAAAAAGGAAGGAAGGAGAGGAAGGGAGGAGAGGAGGGAGGGACGAAGGGAGAGAGGAAGGAAGGAAGGAAGGAAGGGAGGGAGGGAGGGAGGGAGGAAGGAAGGAAGGAAGGAAGGAAGGAGCCAGCCACTTTGTTGAGCTTAAATCTCTCGTTGCAATTTAAGCTAATTTGTTTTTCTTCTATCCAGAATGGATCTGGGAAGCTGTAAACTCTTTTTCTCATGACAGTTCCTCATGTACTTGAAGAAGACTATTAGCTCATGCCTCCATTGTGACATGCCCATTTAAAATAATGTGGGTTCTTTTCATTTCTTGAAACGTGGTTGAGAATTGCCTGCTGTTCTACTTTAGCATCTTCACTTCTCTCTGGATACTCTTTAGTGTCTCAGAATCTCCAGTTAGAGTCATCATCGCAGAGGGGCCGATGTTCCCGTAGCGTACATTAATTGAGAATCTACTAGGTGCCAGTCAGAGTCTATGTGCTTTTCATACTTTAGTTCATATAATGCTGACAAGAATGCAGTGAGCTACGTGATTTCACCTACTCTTTAAAGACGAAGACACTGAAGTTCAAAGAGGCTCCGCAACTTGACAGCAAAGTCTCTCATTCCAAGAAGCGCTCTCTTCCGTCGAGCTAAGCTGCCTCTGAAACAGCAGTGCTTCAGCCTGAGCAGCGCTGAGCGTGATCCGTGAGTGAGGGTTGTCCCGCACATTGTGTCAGGGTAAGGAGAGAATAAGCAGCAGCTCCTGTGAGTTTGTTGCTTGAAAATTATTCCATGGTTAATAGACTAAAATAAACCATCCTTCTTCGGTATTCAAGCTGTGCCCCCGAAATCACTTAATTCCCTTTAAAGCCAGGTTTATGAAGTGGTGGGCCAACGCATTATAACTTAGAAATGATTAATGGTTTGGGAATGCTAATAACATTTTTATAACCCTACTTCAAGTCTTGTTGATTAATGCAGATTAGATTAGGTTACTTAGGCTTCAAAATACGGGAAAATGAACACCTTTTGCTCCCAAAGTTAGTAAAAATACACAACTCAAGCACTTATTGGAAGGGGTTAAAAAAGAAAAACAGCAGACAAGCATGTAATGTTGAGTTTAAGGAGGGACACAGGGCCTCAATTAAAGCCGTGCCAAAAAAAGCAATTAGGCTGCACATGGCAATCAGGACAAACTGGAACGAGGAACACAGACTCGGGACAGAGGGAAAGGCGCAGTGCTGTCACCTGACCTGAGCACAAGCCATCCTCCTGGTGACACTCTCGTTCCTCTTTGGGGAGAAATGCTTCTGTTCCCACGTTTCCAGGCGTTTCTGACAGGCTTTGCTGGCTCTTCCCCCAACAGTCAAGCATTTCACTTCCAAGTGCCTTTGCAGTCCCTCTTTCTCGGAAGCCACCCTCAGGATACACAGCAAGTAAAACCCGCCTTCGACTGCGGCCGCGACACACTTTCAGAAGGCGAAGAAGCCATAACCTACATTACGGGGCGGGACCCGATTAATTTGATCCAGATGTTGTGATTTACTGGAAACATTTCCAATCACTAAAAGCATTTCTGAGAAAGTTCTGACTACCCCGTCCTATGCTTCTGACCCGCTGTAGATTTATCTATTACGCAAACATACAAGACAATGTCCCCTCCTGTTACGACCACACACGTTCCTGCTGGGCTAACAGATCACCCACTTTCCTTTCTTCATGCCCATTTCCAGTCCATATCTTTATGTACATAAAACTTAAAATTTAATACAAATACAATTTTATATTCTGCTTTATCCATTAACTTTGGGAGATAAACATTTTGCACATTGTTATGTGATCATCATAAATATCATTTGAAATTATTTCATGATATTCAATTAAGGTAATACTTCATAACTTACCCAAACGTTTTTCTATCATTGTACATACAAATTCTTTTCAGTTTTTCCTGATTATAAATGAAACTGCCAGGAGTTTCATCTTGCACAGAACTTTCCCTGAATTTTGATTTATCCTTGGGACAAATTCCCAAATATTTCACTATAAGTTTTAAAAAGTGTGCCTGATTCAGTCCCTGCTAAAATAGGCTTCAAGATTAGTACAATAACTTTACCTTAAAGTTCTAACAGCTGCCAATATATTTTCAGTTATACTTTAGTACTTTTAATAGGTGACAGCAAAGCTTAGGATGAGAACCAACACTCTCTAATAGAAATACAATGCAAGCCACATACATAATTTTAAATTTTCTAGTACTTTTAAAAATGTACAAATGGGTGAAATTAATTTTCATAATATATTTTATTTAACTCAAAATATTGTTTCAACATGTAATGAATATGAAATCATTAATGAAAATTATACATTCTTTTTTTCATAACAAATTTTAAAATTTTGTTGTATATTTTACCATACAGCACATCTCAATTCAGGTGCTAAATTTTCATCAGAAATATTTTGTATTTAGATTTCACAAAATTTTCAGTTTAAAAAGTAGATTCAGAAAAACAGTTTGGCAGTTCCTCAAAGAAGTTAAACATAGAATTTCCATATGACTTGGCAATTCCACTCCTATTTATATACCCCAAAAATTGAAGAGAGAGACTCAAACAGATACTTGAATGCTCAAGACAGCATTAGTCATACTAGCCAAAAGGTGGAAGCAGCACAGGTATCCATCAACAGATGAATTAATAAACAAAATTTGGTATATACATAAAATGGAATACTATACAGCCATAAAAAGAAATCTGGTTCAAATACATGCTATAGCATAAATGAACCTTAAAATATTATGGTATGTGAAATAAGATAGACACAAAAGGACAAAGCTTGTATGATTCCACTTAATATGGAATAGCTAAACTAAGCAAGTTCATAGAAAGTAGATTACCATGGGCTGGGGTTAAAGGGAGAATGGGAGTTATTTCTTAATCTGTTCAGAATTTTTCTTTGGGGTGATGGCAAAGTTTTGGTAATGGATGGTGGTGATGATGGCACAATATTGTAAATATAACTAATGCCACTGAATTGTACACTTGAAAACACCAGTACACCAGTTAAAATGGCAAATTATGTTTTATATATATGTTGATACAATTTAAAAATTGATTTAATAAACTGGGGAATTCAAGCATTTTTAAAAAGTAGATTCACATAACCAAGTTGTTTGAAACATGAAACCTAATGAAGTATCCATTTTTAAATTCAAACTAATGAAAATTAAATAAAATGTAAAGTTCAGGTCCTCAGCAGCTCCGTGAGGCTGATGACAAGCTTATTGGCCAGCACAGGTGCAGACACAGACCTGATAACTGCGTGCTTTTTTGGAGTAAGATCTGCAGTCCACAGAAACACTAATTACCTTAACGTTTATTATCTTTTATTCATTTTCCATTGAAAAAATCTGAATTGACTTTCTCAAAAACATTTCTCCTCCCTCCCAACAAGAAAAATCATTCAATAATCATTTGCATTCATTCCGGTCAAAATGGCACATGGAGACTCCGTAGATGAAGGACCAAACTCGTCCTGAAGACCTGAACAGGTGGATGCTCAAACACGATTTTGGTGAATAAAATGTTCCCGTACGAGAAGAAAGTGAGCTCTTGGAGAAGCTTTTTCTGAGGGAGGTGGAAAAAGCCAATTAACTGTACCAGCTCAATCTCCCAGCCTGGACCGGATTCCAAGCTACATGCCAAGCTACATGGCACCAGCTGGTTCTTTGGAGCTGCCAGAAGTGGCATCTCCCAAGACTGAGCCTTGTTTCCTCCCAGGAAGAGACGCAGCTGCCCTGGCTCCCCGAGAGATCAGGCCGCCTGTTGGACAATATTGACGCTAACTAGGCTGACAAATAACAACAAGGAAGGAGGACATGAATTCTCACCCCTGTGGCCCTTCTCTAATCTTTATTTAATTTGTCTATGTGTTTTGGGTACTGATGAGATTTTTAAAAAATCTGTTTCAAGTTCAGGCCCACTTCTCTATCTTAAGAGAATGTGGTAGTTCATGATAGTTCATATTGCTGAAAATAAGAATGATAATTCCAATTTTATTGTGGGAATTTCCGTGTTTGAGTGCTTACTATGCATCAGACACTCATAAGCATTTTTTCATGCGTTAAAGCACTTGCTACAGCTCCTGGATGGGGTAGAGGGCGAGTAACTATGATCTGAGACACCATTTCAGATGAGGAGTTTGTTATTGAAGAGAATACACTTCTTTCTAATGGCTTCTCTGCACACTTGCGCTACTCACCCTTCTTTCCTTCCCCGTTGTCTACCCCCGCCTTGCACAGTCTGGCCTCTAGTACCCCAGACTGCCCTTGCTGAGGTCACTGGCGGCCTCCTAAGCAGCAAGCCCAAGGGGCAGCTTTCCACTTTATCTGACGTCTCTGCGGCAGTTGGTCTCTCTTAAAACACCCTCTGCTCTGGATTTCTGTAGGACAGCCTGCCCTCCTGGTTTCCTTTCTATTTTCTCCACACCCCCAGCTGATGATCTTCGCTGGTTCCTTCTCAGCGATCTCCCCTAAGGGTAAGGGTGGGTGCCTCGCAGAGCCCCGTACATCCATGTATATAAACGTGCTCCCAGGACCCACTCATCCTCAGCTTCCCTTCTCCGCCAGCACTCCCCTCCTGAGTGAGTCATCCAGTCACGTGCCTTTAAATAGCTGCCTAGTTACCAGCTCAATCTCCCAGCCTGGACCGGATTCCAAGCTACATGGCATCTCCCACTTGGATATCCACTGGGGTCCCCAACTTAATGTATCCAACCCCAAAGCCTGATACCACCACCCACCCGAACACACACACACACAATCAAAACAGCCTCTTCTTCCTCATTCAAGATACCACACTGGATTAACTTTATCTCATGAAGTTTCATAGGTTTGTTCTCTAGCTGTCATCACCATCCTAGTCCAAGGCCTGGGTGCCTCCTCCTGGGACCAGGATAACAACCTCCTAACTGGCCCCTCACCTCCGCGTCTGCTGCCGCCTCCATCTAGCTCCACCTCAGCTCTCCAGCCTCACCGCTGGTCTTTCACACCTACACTCTCGACTGCTATTGCACCATAATTTCTTTTTTAATTTTTAATTTTTCTAAGCCCTCTCTTGTCTCTGGGCCTTTGAATATGCCACTTCGTTTACCTTCTTTGATCTGCTCCTGCTCACCTCACCTGGACACGGTGGTGCACCTACTCATAAAGACCTCAGAACAGTGAACTTAACTTTTATCATAATTAATATTTTCAGACATCTTTCCATATCAGTTCACAATTAGCTATTTCATACTCTTCGCAGGTTGCCAGTCATTTAGCCAGTCCAATATCTGTACACTAAAAACTACAAAATATCACCGAAAGTATCCAAAGAAGACTTAAATAAATGGAAAGACGCCCTATGCTCACGGGCTGGAAGACTTAGTATTGCTAAGATGTGATCCTCCCAAATTAATATACAGATTCAATGCAATTCCTAGCAAATGTCCAGGTATCTTTTTTTTTTTTTCCAACGGATATTGACAGGCTGACACCCAAATTTATATGTAGATTCATGGGTCCCAGAACAGCCAAATCTTGAAAAAGAACAAAGTTGCAAGACTCACACTTCCCAAATTTCAGAACTAACTACAAAGCTACAGTAATTAAGACAGTATGGCATTGGGATAGATTTGTAGAACAATGGAATAGAATTGAAAGTCCAGAAATAAACTCTCATACTTAGAGCCAATTGATTTTTGACACAGGTGTTAAGGCAATTCAATGAGGTAGAAAATAGTCTTTTTCAAAAAATTGTGCTGGGACTACTGGATATCCACATGCAAAGGGGCACATTTGGACCCATTATATTATACACAGAAATTCAAAATGGATCATAGTCCTAAATGTAGGAACTAAAACTATAAAACTCCTAGAGGAAAATATAAGTGTTTTCATGATCTTAGGTTAGGCAATGATTTCTTACATACAACACCAAAGCACAAGCATTAAAATAAAATATTGATAAATTTTGCACTTTAAAGAACACCATCAAGAAAGTGAAAAGACAACCCATAGACCGGAAGAAAATATTTACAAATTACACATCTGATAAGAGGCTTGTATCAAAAACATATAAAGAACTCTTACAATTCAATTACAAGAAGACAACCAATTAAAAATGGGTAGGAGGGCAGATGTGGCTCAAGTTGCTGAGCTCCTGCTTCCCATGCACGAGGTCCTGGGTTCGATCCCAGGTACCTCCCGAAAACAAACAAACAAACAAAAAAAACAACAACTCTCGTTGGGGAGCAGATGTAGCTCAGTGGTTGAGTGCCTGCTTCCCGCGTATGAGGTCCTGGGTTCAGTCTCCAGTACCTCCTAAAAAGGGGGGAGGGCAAAAGATGTGAATATATATTTCTCCAAAGAAGATATTCAAATGGCCAATAAGCAAATAGAAAGATGCTCAACATTATTAACCATTAGGGAAATGCAAATTAAAATCACAATGAGATACCGCTTCACACACACTAGAATAGTTATAAGCAAAAGGACAGACAATCACAAGTGCTGAAGAGGATTTGGGGAAACTGGACCCTCACTCGTTGCTGGCCGGAATGCAGACACTTTGGGAAATAGTTGGCAGTTTCTCAAAATGTTAAACGTAGAGTTGCCATATGGCACTGCCTTCCACTCCTCAGGGTCCACCTGCATTAGGTAGGCGAAGGGTGCTGGTGCAAAGGACCAGAACTCTGCTGGCCTTTATAAAAGGCATTTAACTGGGGTGGAAGCTTACAGTTACCAGGCCCTAAAGAGTCCAACTCAAGGTACCCTCAGAGGGACTTGCTCACCCAGAGTCTGTTGCCACGTGTTGAACAAGGCGGCGGGCGACGTCTGCAGGGGTTCGGCCTCCTCTTCCTCCTCGGGCTCCGTGGGCCCAGCGTCCTCCCATCTCAGCTGGAGGCTGGAGGCTCGTTTCTCTCTGGGCTCAGCTGCTCTGCTCCCTTCACAAGCTCAGCTGTAAACTCTCAGGCGATGGCTCCTCTCTCTTCCCGGGGCGCAGGATCCAAGCTGGCACGTTCTCTCCCTTCGTCTCTGCATCTTCCCCTGTGTATCTGTGTCTGCTTTACCAGCCCACCAAGGGAACGGGGCCCAAGCCTGCACGCCTGATGACGTGCTTGAATCCCAGCCCTAATCCTGAATGAATCAAGTAAACATAAAGCCTTGGATTTAAATCAGTCAAAGGGCATCATGCCAGAGGAACAGACCAGTTAACAAACGTAACCTCTATCTCTGTTTGGAATTCATGAATAATCTCAAGCTGCCACAATACCCCAGAGAAATGCAAGCATGTCCCCACACAGACTTGCACACGAATGCTCACAGCAGCCTGAGTCATAACAGCCTAAAAGTGGGAACGACCAATGCCCAGCGACTGATGAATGGAAAAGCAGAATGTGCCACGTGCATACAATGGGATGTTATTTGGCAAGAAAGAGGATTGAAGCACTGATAGAAGCTTCAGCATGGATGGATCGTGGACACATTAAGCAAATGAAAAGAGCCAGCCACCAAAGGTCACCCATTGTGCGGTTTGGATGAGGCGCTGGGGTTGGGGGGCTAATGGCTGAAGTGAATGGAGTTTCGTTTTGGTTCCATGAAAATGTTCTAAAATTGATTGTGGTGATGGCTGCATAGCTGAGTAAATAAACCTCAAGTCTATGGCGTGTAAATCGTATCTCAAGGCAGCTGTCCAAAAGAAGGAGAGGGTGGGGGTGAGCCATGCGCATGTCTGAAGGAAGAACATTCTAGATAGAGCAGCTCGAGCAACGCCCCTGAAGCAGAGGACATCTGGTACGTTCCAGGAGCGCCAAGGAGGCCAGGGTGCCTGGATCCCAGCAGAAGGCGCGTGTGGGGATGGGGCGTGGGGAGGCAGGGGCAGGGCGGAGCCGGGCTCCGGCGCCGGGCAGGCAGCGGTGGCCTTAAGCAGGAGGCCTCCGGTGGCCAGTCTGGAGGCTGGACGCCCGCGCTATAGCAGAGCTCCATTCCCCGGAGCCCGCAGCATCCGGCCACCCTCGGCCACACGGCGCGCGCTCTCCTGGGAGCTGCTCCTTTGCTTTCTGCTGACTGTTGGGTTCTTACCATGTGCCCAATTTCCTTTGCTTACGAGGACTTCAACCATAGCGAATCAAGGCCTGCCCTCATCCCGGCAGCTGGAATCAGGAGATATTAAGTCATTTAATCCTCACAACAAACCTATGAGGGAGGTAACAGCATCATTACCACTTTACAGATTAGGAAACTGAGGCACAAATAGGTAAGCAGCCTCCAGGGTCACCCAGAATGCAGGTGGCAAATTTCCTAATTAAACCCAGGCAGCCTGAGCCCACTCTGTACTCTCGCTCATCATGGTATAGGGCCCCTCTGAAAGCTCATCTGTGGTCCAGAATCTCACCTGGACCTATTGGTTCTGATATTCAAACATGTGGGGACGGGAAGAGGATGTGGCTCAAGAAGTTGGGCACCTGCCTACCACATGGGAGGTCACGGGTTTGGGTTCCAGTGCCTCCTAGAGAAGACAAGCAGACACCGCACCTGCTGCAACGTGCAGACACCACAAGCCAGCAGACGCCGCAGCCTGCAGGGAGCGGATGTGGCTCAGGCCGCCAGGCACTCGCCTCCCACGTGGAGGCTCCGGGTTCAGTTCCTGGTGCCTCCTGGAGAAGGCGAGCAAACAATGAGCAGACAGACGAGAGAACCATCCAGGGGGAGGGGGGATGGAAAACAACAACACGCAGGGACTTTCAAAGTTTGCCCACCACAGCGTGTGCTGGAATTCTCTTCCTGATTCAAAAACCTGCCTGGGGCTGGGTCTGCAGCTTTGCACCAACATTGAAACAATTGGTTTCACTCAAAAGTGAGCCAGCATGAGTGCTGAGCTGGGCAAAAAGCTGACGGCTAAAATGAGAATGAAAAGGCTGAAAAGTGTGGCATTGTGCTAGCAAGTAAGAAGAAAATAAATGTCATGGGAAGAGAGAAGGTGGCAGGTGTCACACAGTGGATTTATCCTGAGTGTTTGTGAATTGAAATTTTTCGTTTTACTAAAAAGCCTATATAATGGGTGTGAAATTGTTTTTACTTTTTAAATCATTTTAATTCAGCCATTGTATAGTTTTTACTCTTTACTCCGTTGACAAGCCTTAAATCATATCAGCTCCTTCTGGCCCATATCCAAGTTTTCTACAAATCCAAATTTTTGAATTAGAAGAAAATTGTGTGTGATTAGTTTTTCTTTTCCTTCCTCAAAAAAATGGTCCATCAAGGATAAATAGGAGCATTTCCCCAGAATTTATACATTTCACCCCCTCGCGCTCCCTCCTCTCCTTCCTTCTCTTCATCCTCTTTAAATCCCAGCCATAAACCTCCGTTTGAAAAGATACTCCACCTGCCGTCCCGAGCTGTGTTCCGGCTCCTCGTGATCCGGGAGACTCACCCAGAAGCAGCCACGCTCAGTTTCAGGCCCACCATGCTGCCCCTGGAACACGGTGCTGGTTTCCATGGGGGTTGTGTGATGTGATGAACTTGCCTTGACCAGAGGAGACTCTGAGGGGAGAACAGCCTGGCTTGCCTGCTCCGTAGCCAGTTCCCCACTTCTCATTTGCTCACTGAGCCTCAATTCCACCCAGGCTTTGGGGGGTGGAAATGTGTTCCAGGAAGGCAGGGCTTGCCCTCGGCCACGGGGGCACACTGTGGCCACGCACCTCGAGGCACTGCTGCCCCGAGTCACGACCGGTCTCAGGGCAGGTGTCAGCAGTGGGCGCTGCCCGCGCCTGCCCAGATCCCTTCCCGCCTCTCTCGTCTCTGTGCAGCCTTTGCCCTCACCTCCACCTCCACCTCCACCTTCCAGCCCTTGTCAAGGCACTTTGCCTCCAAAGGCCAGCACCTTCGGCTCTTCCTCAGGAAGCTGCTTTCCGGCCCTTAAGGCTGCTTTGGCCAGGGCAAAGCAGGGCTGGGGTGGCCCTTACTTTGACTGATGGGACATGGTCAGGGTTATGGATGTCCAGTCCCCTGCCTCGGAAGTTCACCTTCACTTCCCCGGATGTTGCCTGAGATTCCACCTTAACTTCCCTTCCCCGCCCCTCGCCCTCCCCTCGCCCTCCCCTCGCCCCCACCACTGGACCCCCCGGCAGCACTTAATAGGTCACCTGCACACGACCCTCCTTTCAAGCGCTGCTTCTGGGGCAGCAGACCTAAAGCAGGAGGTGGCCTGCAGGCTACTTTAGGGAAAGACTTTTCTCCCTGACTAAAAAAAAAAAAGGAACAAATGAGAAAATAAAAAAGATTTTTCTTCCTGATAAAAGAAATTGAAAACCCTTGTTTCTCAATCTCTGGCACTATTGACACTCTGGACGGAATAATTCTTTGTTGTGGGGGCTGTCCCGCCTATTGTAAGATATTTACAGTGGCCCCGGGTGTCAGTGGCACCGTCCCGCCTCAGCGGTGACAACTGAAAACACGTCCAGTCTTTGCCAAATGACCCCCGGTTGAGATCCACTGAGACAGAGGAAGGAAAGACTTGCACTTCGTCCTCTCTTAAACACACTTGGGTGAGGATAAGATGCCTGGAGCAGCAGCTGCCATCTTGCAACTAGAGGAGAATGCCCAGAGAATCCCAGGGAGCCACCCCATGTTGAGATGTGGAACAAACTGGAACCTCCTCCTTCCGGCAGCTGCCCGTCTCGCTGTGATGGCTGACTCTATGTGTCAGCTTGCCGGGGCTAAGGGGTCCAGTTATTGGTCAAACACCGGCCTAGCTGTCACCCAGGAGGTAGGGAGGTGGGAAAGCATGTGCAACCAGTTGATGTTAGTGAGGGGATGACCCTCCCTAATGTGGCTGGCCCTCGCCAATCAGCTGGAGACTTTAAATACAAGTAGCTGAGGGTTCCAGGAAGAGCAAGGAATTCTGCCTCACAAGTCCACCCTGCTCCTTCCTGGATGTCCAGCCTAAGGAATTCAGGCTCAGATTTCAATATCACTCTCACTGGAATTTCCAGCCTCCAGTCTGCCCCAAGGGAATTAGGACTCACCAGCCCCACAATCGTGAGCCAATTTCCTATAAAAAATCTCTTATTGATAGATGGGGGGAGGGGGGTGGTTCAGTTTCTCTGAAGAACTGAGACTGATCCACTCACCTTCTTTTCTTGCCTCCATGGCTTCTCCCAGCCACGGAGGATTTGAGGGTGGCACTGAGTCACCGTCCCCACCCCGCACCCTGTGCCCAGCCTTGCTGGGTCCTAATATGTCCACATCTAATTCTCCCCTGCCTCAGTGCCCCCGAGCCCTCTCTCTGACAGAGCAGCTGACTCAGTCCCACCTCCTGGCCCTGCAGGGATCCGGAACCGCCCCCTTCCAGAAGGGCAGCTGTTTTCCCTGTGTCTGTGCCCTAAAGGAAGGGCAGGAGCGCAGTGTAACAGCAACTTCCCACCGACCAATCGCTCTCCTTTTATGGAACTTCAAAGTGTCTCGTTTCCCAAAATACTGAACATTATTTTGTCACTTACTTCCCTGATTTAATTCACTTAAATATTTTCCCCAAATCAAAAGCAACTCAAAAAGTAGTGCCCTAAAAAAAAACCAAAAAACTAATACCCTTTCGTAAGTTGCATGTGTTTTTAGAAGTTTGGGTGGCAAAAAGCACTACAATGTCTTTTATGGACTTGAGCTTTGCAAGCAGTGCTGATACCTGTTTCTACAGCACTTTAATAAATTCAGTTCAGCCAAATGCCTTGCTTTCCCCGTGCCCTTTCTACACTGTGACATTATCCTGGTATGATTGCTGGGAGCACTGTACAATGAGCTTGCAGATTTTAAAAATTGTATTTATGTTGCCTGAGTTACTTGTGATTAAAAAATAAAAAACTTTAGTGTCCCTACTAAAGCGATTCTCATTCTCTGCCAAGGACAGCTTGGGCTGCTATTGCCTTCTTTCTTGAGCTTTTTCTGTTTTTATGAGTTAGAATGAACTTAGAGTCTATCTCAGACTTGGGAGTGGAGCACACTTTATGTTTCTGCAGAGCTGTTTTTCATCACAAACTAATAAGCACTAGACAAAGCTCTCTGTGGAGCCTGCCACCAAATCAGAGCTCCACGTTATCACGAGCTGGAAAATTAAAATAGAGACGGGCTGAGAAATCAGGCTCATGCACTGATATATGGCAACGGCTGCGAAAAGCTTGTCATGTGGGGTTGTCAACAGGCTCTCTCTCCAGAAACGAGAGGGTGCTGTGACGTGGTGACGGAAAGGCGTCTGGTACACACAGTCTTTCTTTATGGGGCCTGTGGCTCTGCACCCGCTCCACTGTGTTTCCTTAGAAAAGAAATTTAAAGTCCACCGAGGCATGAATTTCTCTGAATTTTTCTCGAGACCGACAAGCCCGGGATCAGCCCAGCTCTGCCACTTTCCAGCCCTCAGCTCCGCTGCACCTGAAGTCAGGAGAGTGGGAGCATGCTAGGAAAGCACCCAGCACGGGGCTGGCTGTCGGGTGGACGCAGGGCGGCTCATGGGTGCCGGCCGGCCTGTCATTATGGCTGTCATATGGCCATGGCTTTGCACTTAGGGTTAGCCTTATCGTGCCGTCACGGATGTCCCCCGGACAGCTCCGGCCAATGCCACCAGCCAGGAGGCTCCACGGACCCTAACTTGTTGAGAAGCAGGCTCAGCCCAGCACCTGGCGGTCAGCGTCTTAGGCTCTGCAGGCCACGTGGGCTCTGAGGCAGCTGTGCTCCTGAGCTGAGGCAGCTTGGGAGGGGCCTTCGACGGTGAGCGAGTGAGGGTCTGCTCCAGGCGGGCCTTCTTTATGACAAACAGCGCTTTGCCAGCTCTGGCTCCCGCCCTCTGCCCTGTGGGAGGGCACGAGGGCATGTGAGTGTCGACCCTGCCGCAGGCTGGCTTGAGCCCTGGCATTGCTCGCCAGCCCCTCGGCAGTGCCTCTCTGCAGGGCTAGGGAGGACAAGCCACCCAAGCAGAGAGAAGACAACTGAGCGATGCCGGATGCAAGCCGCCTAAGCGTGCGCGGTCAGGTTGCTGGGTCGGCGCTGATTTGCTGAGGGCTGACCCTCTGCCCCCGTAGCCTTATTTCTTCCAGCCCCTCGAGAAGCACAGAGAGGGCATCGCCTGCGTCCAGCCGTCGGTCACTCTCCAAGGGTCAGTTGCTCTCAGTTACAGGCAGAAGGAACCAGCACTAGCTAAGGAAACAGGAAATGAATTTGTGGAAGGACCAGTGGAAAAGGGCACAGATCAGGGGAGCCAGGCTGGGGCCGGGCCGGGGCAGACCAGGCACTCGCGTGCCGCTGCTGCTAGGCTGCGCGGCCACCTCCTCTGCCCCTGGCCTTGCGACAGCGCCCGGGGACCCACCAGGGGCGCCAAGGGACAGCAGAGGGCAGAACAGGTGCCACACGGGGCTTTTGGCGACCCTGGGTTTGTCCTGCCTGGCACTGCAGTGACGGGTGCAGCCGTTGTCTATTTTCTCTTAACTCACAGGATTGCGCAGGACAGAGTGTGAACTATGACGTGCACTGCAATCCGGGTTACGGGCAGTGCTGCAACAGGCGCTCACCGGTTGTAACAAACGCACCACACTAAGGATGCTGTTAATGGGGGGACGTGGGGGAGGGGGAGGGAGGGGGAGGGAGGGGGCATATGGGAGGCCTTTATGTTTTTTATGTAACATTTATGTAATCTAAAGCTGCTTTAAAATTTTAAAAGATTTTTTTGTTTACCCACTTTTCTTTTTTTTTTTTAATTTTTTTAACATAAATGTTACACAAAAAAATATGGGGATTCCCATGTGCCCCACCTCCCACACCTCCCACTCCTCCCACAACATCCTTCCTTAGTGTGGCTCATCACCTGCAATGGATATACACATCCTCGGGCTTTGTCACTAATCATGGACCACAGTTCACATCGTAGACCCCACTCTCTCCCACTCAGTGCTGACATAAAATGCCCTATATCTGTCATTGTAATGTCACTCAGGACGATTCCCAAGTCCCGAAAAAGCCCCCGCATTACACCTGTCTTTCCCTCTCCCTCCCCGCAGAGCCTCCAGTGGCCACTGCCTCCACATCAATGCTGTAATTTCTTCCACTGCTTTTAGTTATTAAAAAAAAAAGAATAATCCCCACAGTCCCCGCATGGCTGCCTCCCTCCCTGAAGATCAGGAGCTCCAGGTGTGAGGCTCAGCGTGGCTGAGCCCAGGCTACTTGCCCAGACCCCGGTGTCCTGGTTTCCAGGCTGCCGTACAAATCCTGTTCGGTGGTTGACTTAACAACAGGAACTTCCTGGCTCACGGTTTCGGAGGCTGGAAGACTGCTTCCCGCCGGGGTCGGCATCTCCTGGCTGCCAGCCACCTTTGGGTTCCTTGGCTTTTCTGCCACGTGGCGATGCTCGTGGTGGCATCATCTCCCCTCTCCTTCAGGCTCCTGCTGACTTCCTGCTTCAGGCTCCTCCCCGTGGCTTTCTCCTTTTAAAGCCTCCAGTATCTGGGTTAAGACCCACCCTGACTCAGGGGGCCACACCTTAACTAAAAACAACATCTGGGGAAGCGGATATGGCTCAAGCGGTTGGGCTCCCACCTACCACATAGGAGGTCCCTGGTTCGGTTCCTGGTGCCTCCTAAAGAAGACAGTGAGCTGGCATGACGGGCAGGCACAGCAAGCTGATGCAACAAGATGATGCAACAAGAGACACAAGAAGAAAAACATAATGAGAGACTCAACAAAGCAGGGAGCAGAGGTTCCCAGTGCCTCCTAAAGAGAAAAAATGAGCAAGACAGTGAGCTGACATGACAGGCAGGCGCAGCAAGCTGATGCAACAAGATGATGCAACAAGAGACACAAGAAGAAAAACATAATGAGAGACTCAACAAAGCAGGGAGCAGAGGTGACTCAAGCAATTAGGCGTCTCCCTCCCACATGGGAGGTCCCAGGTTCAGTTTCCAATGCCTTCTAAAGACATAACACGGGAAGCGGCTATGGCTCAATCAGTGGGGCTCCCGTTTACCATATGGGAGGCCCCGGGTTCGGTTCCTGGGGCCTCCTGGTGGGGGCGGGTCTGCCCGCACGGCGTGGTTGGCTGACCCGGCGAGCACAGGCAGCAGGGGGGGTGATAAATGAATAAATAAATAAAATCTTTAAAAAAAAAAATAAATAAATAAAGACATAACACACAGCAAGTGCAAACAACAAGGGAGGGGGTAGGGAGAAGTAAATAAATAAAATAAAATAAATAAATTATGGGACTATCCAAATAATCTATTTTTTTAAAATAACATTTGTAAAATGTCCTTGGTGAGTGGATGTAGCCCAAGCAGTTGAGTGCCTGCCTTCCACATAGGAGATTCCAGGTTCAGTTCCTGGTGCCTCCAAAAAAAGACCAACAAGCAGACATCAAGCAAAAACAATGAGCAACACAACAAGCAAACAATAAGCAGACGATGAGCAAAAATGAACAACAACAAGCAGGGAGCGGATGTGGCTCAAGCAGTTGAGCACCCACCTCCCACATGGGAGGTCCTGGGTTTGGTTCTGGTGCCCCCTAAAGAAAAAACAGGGAATGAGCAGAAAACGAGCAAAAGCAATGAGCAGACGAGAAGCGCAAACAACAAGCAAACAGGCGAGGGAGCCACTCAGGGGGAATGAAAGGTCCTACCTACAACGAGGTCACACTCACAGGAATCACATCAAGATTAAGAACAGGCTCCTTTCTGGGTCTGTAATTCAGTCTTCCATAGCCCCCAAATACGAAGGGTTTGGGATCTGGGCAGCCAGAAGATCGGCATATGTCCACTCTGCTGGTCAGCTGCTAACCTGGCCACCAGCTTGTGGAGAACCTTCGGTCCCAATATAGTCACCGCCACTGTGGCCTTCAACTTGGCTGCTTGCCAGGGAGGCAGTGGGATTCCCCAGCCCCCAAGCTCTTTCCCCCGGCCCCTTTGGCACACACACCAGTGCTTCTTCTGTGTCCTGTCACCCCCGCACACGCCAGCATCTCACTCCTGCGCGTGCCAACCTCGCTTCCCACCCCAGCACGGACACCTCTGCCTGCTGGAAACCCCGTAGCTGCATGCAAGGCCGGCCCAGAGCGCCTGGGTAAGTGGCGATCCACCGGGGGCAGCCCTTCCAACCAGCAACTCCAGGGTTTGAGTGTAAGCGCCCCCAGCTTCCTCGCTCGGATTATAATCAGGTATGTGCTTTCTACCATTTCCCAAAAATTTCCCCGTGGCATTAAGCTTCAGTTGCCAAAGAAAGAAACTAAAGAGATAATGACAATTAAATGCAACTCAGGATACGGGACGGGTCCAAGAATGGAGGAGAAACGCTTCCAAAGGACGTTATTGGGAAATGCGGAAAAACTGAAATATAGAGTGTAAGCTTTATAGCCACATTAAATCTCTTGAACTTGATAACTGCACTTCAGGTTATTACATGAGTGAACGTCCTTGTTTGTAGGAAATGTACATAGAAGGATCACGTGTTCAAGGAGCATGAGGGTCTGCAACCTGCTCCCAAATACTCAGTAGATAGATGGATAGATGAGAGACAGACAGACAGACAGACAGAGTGATATGGCAAGGGGGCAGAATAATAAAACTCATGGCTCTGAGTTCTGGGGGCATGTGCCACGGGTATGTTGACATTCTCTGGGGTTTGCGCTAGTTTTGCAACTTTCCTGTCAGTTTGAAATTATTTCAAAATAAATAGCTAAAAATAACAACTTCAGTTGCCCTCCGTGGCAGCCGCCTAAATAGCGCATCCTTGTAGGTGCCTTCCCTTCCCTACATATTACCTGCCCCCCCAAAACACACACACCCTCCTCTGCCTTTATCTCCCAACATTCCTGAGAACTGCCCGCTCATCTTTGCCTCGGGTCTGCCTGTGGAAGGAGCGCTCCGAACACTTTCCCTACGTCAAATGTTCGCTGATTGTTTTTCAGACGTATCAAGAATGTTGGCATGACTGGCACAGCAAAGCTCTCTCAACTCACGAGAGTAATCGGAGATGCTTAACCAGACAAATATAAGACTAAGATGACATTATTTTCTTTATTAAATAATCATCATTAAGGTTAGAGTACTGTGTGTGTTATACAAAATATGCTGTTATGATAAAAATGCTGATGCTAGAAAGAAAGGGAGAAGGGCAAAGCAGGAAGGGAGGGAGGGAGGGAGAAAAAGAAGAAAGAAAGAGAGAGAAAGAAAGCGGGCAATGACTATTTAGCGGAATTGCAAGTGCATAAGGGAACGGGACTTGAACTTCTGGGAGGTGAGCAGGGCTGTGAATCCGGGGGTCAAACACAACTTACTCTGCGGGGCCGTGCCAAAGGCATCCGAAGAGGAAAACCAGGTCCTCGCCTGGCTGCGAAGCGCAAGCGCTGAGGCTGAAGGGACTCGGCCTGGTGTGTCTGAGGCCCCTCAGTCGCTGAATTGGCTGCTGTTCTCTTCCAGAGCTGGGAGGAGGGGGTTCTTGCTGAATGTTCTCGAACGAGGAGGAAGACGACTTGCACAAAGCTTTTCTCTCCCACTGCAGCCTGAAAAATCCAATTGCGATGATAAGGACCAGGCAATTGTGCTGAAGCACTGAACTCTTTATGAAGTAATAGCCCAAGTACTGAGCTCTAACCTTGTTTCCCCCTTTGCTGGAAAGGGGAGGATTTGCTACTTACGGGCAGGAAGATGGAACATCGGTCAATGTACTAGGCGAGGTGTCCAACTGGAGGGAAGACCTCAGAGGCTGAGGGAGGGTTTAAACGGAGAAGTGAGGAAGGGGCAAGGAAATGGCCAGTGCAGACAAGAAAGGCAACGAAACCAAAGACGGACACCAGTGCTAACTCAAGGGATTTAGGACGGAAAAGGGCCTGGAATCAAGGACCATGTGCAATGCTGAAAGCTGTTGATGCCACATAATTCTGCAAAATATCTTGAACCAGGGCAGCAGAAGCAGTCCAGCTACTAAAGGAAGTTCTGGCTAAAACGTATTTATTTGTGGCTGAGAGAGGCATAGTTTTACTATCACCATCTGCAAAGCAGATTCTGGACTAGATGCAAAGGCTGCAGGGAGTCCCACAGTGGTTCCAACAGCTAACTCGTGCTGGCCAAGGGTGGTTCTTCCCCCTTAAAACACGACTTTTTCCTGAATGCTGAATGTCATAGCCGAGGCCTTGCTAGCCCCTCCTTGGGGCGCGAGGAGCATACAGTCCATCTGGAATCTTGGAATGCCACGAAGTTGCAAGGTAAGGTGTGGCCCAAGTCACCTTAGCTCTGTGGAGGAAGGCAGCGAAGACTACCCGTTAGCAGCAGTCCTCCAAGCATGGCTGGCCCCTCCTCAGGCTCCTTATGCTCTCTCTGAAATCTGGGTAGGGGTGACTTCTCCCAAGGTTTAGTGGCAGTGGCTGCACAAAATGATTCTGGACAATGCTCGCCCAAGCCTATAAATGCCATGAAAACCACATCAGGTCTCTAATAAATGTAGACACTGGCAGGTGACAGATCTGAAATGAATGAGCTCCCGAGCATTTCTACACTTAATCTTTTAAAAGCTGTGTTTTGAACTTTTTATGCGT
The DNA here is from genome assembly GCA_026826555.1 of Tolypeutes matacus. Taxonomy (NCBI): domain Eukaryota; kingdom Metazoa; phylum Chordata; class Mammalia; order Cingulata; family Chlamyphoridae; genus Tolypeutes; species Tolypeutes matacus. The sequence continues at coordinate 1,661,642 of JAKSZT010029748.1, read as the reverse complement.
GATCAATACTAGAGTTTAAACCCAATACAGTGTTTATAACAGTACTATATGAAGATAAAAAGCTTAGTTACTCATTACTCAATGAGTTGTATATGCTTGTATAATTTTGAAGAATTATCTACTTAATCAAATGTTTAAAAGTTTGAAGTCAAAACGCTCAAAATGCATTTTGGCAAATGGCAAGTCAAAATTCCAGTGAAATACCCCTTTCCCCTTTCACACTCATAATAGGACAATTTCCTATGCTTCAGCCTTTTCGATGACAACAAACTACAGGGGAAAAGTGCTCTGGCAGAACCTGCTTATACGTCCTGAAACTCCATGGTGCTTACTCAAAGCAGCCAATCTTTGGCCTCAAGTATTGTTACCTAAGAAAAATGGGATTCTTTATTGAACTCGCAATTAAGCTTAGAGACAGGCAGGTGAAATATGTGAAGGTATTAGTGTCCTGCTGCTGCCTAACAAGCTACCACAGACATAGTGGCTGAAAACAGCTCAGGTTTCTTAGCTCGCTTTTCAGTGGGTCCTGAGTCCAGGCACAGCTCGGCCAGGCCCCCTGCTCGGGGTCTCACGAGCCTGCAATCAAGGCATGGGCTGCATGCTCAGCTGGGGAAGAACCCACCTCCAAGCTGGCTCAGGTGTTGGCAGAGCACGTCCGTGTGTGGCTGGAGCTTCTCGCTGGCTTTTGCCTGGAGACCACGCTTAGCTCCTAGAGGCTGGCTGCAGGTCTTTGCCACATGGGCTTTCCGTGGCTATTCATGTCTCCAGGCTCTCAAGGGGAGTCCCTGGAGCAAGCCTGCTAGCAGGATGGAGTCTTACACAATGTAATGCAGTAGGAGTGATTTCCCATCCCCGTTGCCATATTCCAATGGGTGGAAGTAAGCCACGGGTCCCTTTTGCACTTGAGGGGAGAGGATTACACAAGCGTGAGGACAAGAATTATGGAAGCTGCCTTGGAGTCTAACACAGTTAATGTTCAATTACTAAATATTAGATCTTCTTCCCGGGAATTAACTAGGGCACGTGATGGCCAAGGACGCCCCGCAGCAACGGCCCTTCTCCTCTGGTCGTCCTTCCTGCCCTGGTGCATTCCACAGGGTAACTTGGAAAGGACCCGTCTCCTAAAGCTCCAGCGCTTGCAAATGCAGTGGCAGCGGCAGCCTCTGCAGGGCATCTCAGCAGACACGGGGCCACCTCAGGGGCCTCAGAGAAGAACCAAGGGGCTTCCTCCTCTCGGCACATGAAAGGAGCACGTTCCCCACTCCTTGGTATAAAAACTAAACTCTGACTTTATCTGAGCAAGAAACAAAACAACCAAACAACTAGAAGAAATTCATCCATTGGCTTGTGAGTAACAAGGACTTACTATGGAATCGATTTCACTTTAATTTTACCTTATTTTCCTCCAAACAAACATTTGTTTTTGATCTTTTCATGGCAATTTTCCATACAAAAGCCTCTTGATTGGCTTTGCATGGACCCAGTTCCAACCCTGTTTTATCCTTGAAAACATCCATAAGTGCCAAATAAACCAACAATCTGAAGTGAAAGAAAGACTGGCCCCAGCAATACTGAGGCAACTAATGAAAAAGATTTGCTTGACTGAAAGTGCCCAGGATTTCTGGATGTCACCATTATGTGGTTGTGCTTCAGTGCTCTGAAATAATGGCACTTTAATTTCAGGTCTACTCTCTCTGCCTGCAGAGGGGGAAATGCTAGAGATATAAAATACTGAGGAAAGGTGAAGGTACTGCCTCATTACCCATAAAGTATGGTTATATTTCAACATTGCAATATAATTTTTTTCTTCCTAGTAACAAGAGTTATTTAGTTTTATGCACTAGAATTTTCTTCATGGTTTAATGTGAGAAAATGTCATTTTGCTTTAAAATTCCAGTTTTTGTGAATTGTTTTCTCTGTAAATAATGGGAATCCTTACTCCACAAAAAATGCAATTATTGTCTACAGTAGAGACCCAGTGATGTCTGGTGTGTTTCGGAGGGAGATCACTGTAGAACAGCCCGGAAGCACCCTGAGGAGTGTAGGGGGTCAGGAAGGGGATAATTAGATATTACTAGACGCGTGTATCTGGGGGTTGCTTGACCTCTCTGTAGCAGTTGGCACAACGGACAACCTTCTTCTGAAACAAAGACCAGAAACCTCTTCCCTTTTCCTCTGGGACACCATATGCCACTTATCCCCTCCTACTGGATGTGCCGGTTCTTCCTCTCTCTCCTGCTCTGCCTCCACTCCTCTCAGTGTCTGTTTCTTCAGGCTGGGCCTATGGCCCTTCCTAGCGGGCGGTTTCCACCCTGGCTGTGCCACGTGTGAACTCGGCAAGCCTGAGCCCCGTGCTTGACCTCCGGGAGCCCCTGGTGCCTCGTCCTACGATGCTCACTGAGTCATGAAGATTAAACGACACTCTGCAACGCACAGTCCGACAGCACTCGGCTCGTGGCAGCCCCTCGACCTCCCCTCCTTCCACCCGTTATCACCCTCAGGGACCTCTTGTCCCCACAGCCTCAGCCGTCGTTGCTTTGGGTGTCCCCAGACTGAAATGTGCAATGTCGGTCTCCTACCTCGTCTCCAGCCTCGCACCTTCCGCTCCACAGTGGGCATTTTCCTCTGGCAATTCGGTTGACACTCACCATTAGTGTATCTGAAAATAATCTTTTCATTTTATTCCCCCTTTTTAAAAAAAAGACTCTGGAAAACAGTTTGACATTTCCTCTGAAGGTTAAACATAGAGTTACCATGTGACCTAGCAATTCCACTCCTAGGTATACATCCAAGGGAAATGAAAACATGTGTCCACAAAAAAGCTTGTACATAAACATCCATAGCAACCTCTTTTCATCATAGACCAAAAGCGGAAACATCCCAAATGTTCCTGAACAGATAATGGATAAACAAAATGTGGTGCATTCATACAGCGGAATATAGTTCAGCCTTAAACAGAAACAGAATACTGACCCGTGCGACAGTATGGACGAACCTGGAGAACAGCATGCCGAGTGAAGGAAGCCAGCCCAACGTCCAAACATTATATAACTCCCTTTATGGGAAGTGTCCAGAATAGTCAGATCCAGAAACTAGATTAGTGGCTGCAGGGGCTGTGGGGGGAGGTGGCGGAATGAGACGGCGACAGCTGACGGGTGTGACGGCTGTGGGGCTTCTTTGGGGTGATGGAAGTGTTTTAGATTAGATAGCGGTGCTGGTTGCAGATCACGAATTTGCCAAGAGCCACTGGGCTGTGCACTTTAAAGAGGTTAAAGTGGTGAGTTTTATCTCAGGTTTTAAAAAAGCAGCGTCATTGGACAGAGGAGAGATACTAGTTCATGGAAGCGAAGGGAAGTGAGCCAGAGATGCAGAGGGGACCTTTGATTTCTGAAAAATCAAGACACTCAGCAGCCCCAGAACAAGCCCTGGGCCCCCAAGTTCAAGCAGTGCATCGTTTATGAAACTGCTGGCGGGCAAGGGGGTGGGGGCTGAGGGTGAAAACAGCCAAGGAAAGGACTTGAGGTGGAAAAGTTCCTAGGGGGGTACACTTACGTTTATCTCCGCTTATATTTATGGGAATGAATCTGCCCTCAATACCCTCGATATTTACAGTGGCGTTTCTGTGTGTGTCCTTTTTTCCTCTCTGCTTTTTCCTCCTTAATCAGAAGCTTGGCCATCAGGGCACGCAGGAAGCCTGGGACCTCACAACGTTTAACAAATAAAGCACACCCAGTCCTCATAAGGGCTCAGCCTTCGGTCGGGTTCTTGGACGGCAGCCTCTCAGATGGCCCGGTTGAAGGTCACCAGAATATTTCAGGGGATTTTCAAGACATGCTGTGCCTGCCTCTGTCTTTCGTTAATCTCCTGGTTTTGGAAAAGCTCCCGTGAAAAGGACCTGGGAGAAAAACATTCCCACATCGCCCCTCAGACCACGGAACAGATCGGAGCCACTAAGTGAAGGAGTCCGTGCGTCCCCACACATGGCTGTTGAGAAATGAGTCACAGTTATCGATTTGAGAAAACAGAAAGAAAAGGACAAGGAATGTCGAGCTTCCTGACTTAGCCAGTCTTGCTCAGGGCCCCGAGAGTGGCCACAGTTCGCTCGCTCTTCCCAAGTCCTTCTCTCCCCAGCCTCATTTTTATAGCAAGCGCAGTGTCCAGGAGGGCGGCCACTGCCCTCTTGGTGTGGGGCACACCGTGTGATCTGATGCCGCTGTCTGTGCTATGCAGCCCGGTGAGCTGCTGAGGACGGGACTTTCTGGGAGACTCCTGAGGCGCCGGGCTCGGAGCAGGGCTGCTGTGGGCCGACCGGGAGGCCCACAGGGCGGGGTGAAAGGAGGTGAGGGGCCAGCGCCGTGAGCCTGCCTGCCTTCCAGCTGCTCAGCAAGAATCCACGGAAATAGAAAGAAATGCAGACGGCCAAGCGGGGCCCAAATGCAAGGCAAGTGCAAGACGGGATGACACCATCTAAAGAGCCTCAGCTGCAGCCAGGACGTGCCGACTGGCCGACTGAAGCAGAAAAGGTCAACCAGTAAGAGGCTGCTGGGAATGCACGGGGACCTTGGGGAGTGACCGCTAGGTCCCTTATCTTGCTGGCGGTGGCAGTTTTACAGGCATAGACATATGTGAAGTTCATTATATGTCAATCACACCTCAATAAAGCTGTAAAAAAACACAAAAGATATTGGAAGCTTCTATACACTGATGTCAGGAGTGTAAACTGATGCCGTCATTTTGGAAAACTGTTTGTTACTGGCTACTAAAGCTGAACACATGCAGGGCTGCCATTCCCACACCCACACACAGACCCAACAGAAATGCAGACAAACAGTCACCCAAAACACGCACTACTGTTTGTCTTTATCAAAAGCTTAAACTTCCTAAATGCCCGTCAACAACATAATGATCTGCAGGGAAGAGTTAACTCAGCAGACTTAGTTCAAACTCTGTACATTCCCAAAGTCTTCAGGGACTGGCCCTTGGCCCAGCACGTGGGAAGACAACTTCTGAGCCCTTGGAATATCCTGACTGATAAGAGTGACTTCTATACCTGAGGCCTTGGGCCATGCCAGTTAATTTACGTTAATAATGTGCTTTTGTTGTATGCCTGAGGCCTTGGGACAAGCGTTGTTAATTTGACCCCTGCTGGACTGGAAACTGAGTCACTGGGGTCAGCCATGCAGGTGCTGCTTGGCTCCGTGACCTGGACACAGGGGCCCATGGGACCTTTCCTGGTGGGCAGCACTTCGCACATGCTGTCACACATAGCTGCTAGGGGAACTGTGTTGTCTGAGTCACTCCACTGGGAGAAGACAACTGGAAGCATGTGGTCTCTCCTGGACTCTGCTCTGTGGATCTCTCCCTCTGCTGGGTTTAGCCCGTGTTCTTTCACTGTAATAAACCATGGCTGTGAGTATAACAGCTTTTCTAGGTTCTGTGAATCTTTCTAGTGAGGCATGAAAACCGAGGGTCGTCTTGGGGACCCCCAGCACAAACGGAAAGCACGTTATAACATATTTATAAATAGAATGCTTTACTATACCAGTGAGAACCAATGAGCCACAACCACATAAAACAATGTGGATGAAAACTCACAAACATAATACCGGACATACATAAAAGAATATGTCTCACATGTTTCCCTTTGTGTAAAGTGAAAGGAAAAGCAACGCCATTAGGGGTCAGCATTGTGGCTACCCCTGGGAGGCAGAGGACAGAGGCTGGAAGGGAGCGGGATGGTGGTAACAGACCACTTCTTGGTCTGCTCGCTGGATACAAATGTGTGTTCAGTTTGTGAAAAATCATCACTCCCGTGTGTACGTCAATTAAAAATGGTAGAGGGATTTCTAGGGAGACTGGAGAACCAGCCTGAGGGTATACAGCGAAAACTGAGCCTCACATCTCACCACAGATGAGGTCCAGTGAGAACCCCACTGCCACGCTGCGGGGTCCCAGGCGGCGCCGTGCTGGCCGTCACGCTGCAGCCTCTGGGAGCACCGCCTCTGGATAACGGGTGACGCTGCCGCTTCCTGCCCAGAATGAACTAAGGGCGCCCCTGCGTTCCTCCTGCACCTGCTGCCTCTTTAAAATCTAGAGCAAGTGTGGGCGTTGCTTGAACCCAGGTCGTGGGTTCTCATCCCAGCAGCAAGGACGCTGGAAGAAGTAAGAGTGTGGGAGGCAGGCTCTGCCTCGCTGGGCTAAGTCACAGATGCCGGCCAAAAAGAATAGAGAGGTCCACTGAAGATGGCAGCGTCTGGAGAGCTAAGCCAAGTTCAATAGAGTATTTACTGAGCCTCATCTGCGTGTCAGGTACCAATGTAGATACGTGAGTGTGTGTGTGTGTGTGCTGATCCTCACAACTGCTCTGTGAGATAATATCATTATCCTGGTTTTTGTTTTTTGTTTCATATTGGGAGTTGAGAGGTTAACTGATATTTCTGAGACCATTTACCTGATTTATCAGTTATTTTCTCTCAGTTTCAAACCCCCTGTGTTAGTTGGGGTTCTCCAGAGAAAGAGAACTGGCAGAAGATAGATGATGATAGATAGATAGATAGATGATAGATAGATAGATAGATAGATAGATAGATAGATAGATAGATAGATAGATAGATA
>JAKSZT010029748.1:1634523-1655017 GCA_026826555.1 Tolypeutes matacus | reverse complement strand
ATAGATAGATAGATAGATAGATAGATAGATAGATAGATAGATAGATATAGATAGATAATAGGTAGGTAGATAGATGATAGATAGATAGACAGACAGACAGATAGACAGATATCAATACCTACTGATTATAGGAATTGGCAAATCCGGATTCCATAAGGCAGGCTGCAAGTTGGACACGCCAAGGAAGTTGAGATTGAATTCCCCGGAGAAGCCGGCTGGCTGAAGAGGAGGCAGGAATTCTTTCTGACGCTGAAAGCCTCAGTTCTGGCTTTGGACCTCCGGCTGACTGACCGCACGAAGAGTGGCCCTGACTACAGCTGCTAACCCATCTATGACGTACCCTCACACCCACGGCCAGGGCTTGCTTGGCCAGACAACTGGACGCCGAGTTGACAGAGGGCCTGGACCGCCACCTCCCCACTCCCATGCCGGGGGTAGACCTTCAAACCACCTTTTGGTTTTTCCACCTGCTAGGCTCTGCCGAGGGGCGTGCTGGGGCTGACTGCAGGGCTGGGGAGGAGGGGGGCGCTTCATCCTGTCCTCGATCCGGGAAACATCCACACCACCTCCTCACCACAGCGTCAGCAGCTTCCTCTCACGGCAGCCGCTGGATCCCGTTTGCACTTTCCAACACGTGCAGAGCCAGCGTCATTGATCCCTGCCTGTCCCAGTGGGCCGGGCGCCCCCTCAAAGCTGTGTGGCCCAGCTCCACAGGACCCTGCTCCAAGCTGCTGAGTGTTCGTGCTTTCCAATGCTCCAGCTCTGGGGATGGCAGTTGCTTCCTGGAGTTGCCACCTCCGTGATGCCTTCCAGTTACCTAATCCCAATGACCAATCCTTTGTGTTAGATTCTCTTGTTCAAATAACACGTTTCCCATCTAACTGATTCAGCTGGTAAGTGCTGCCTTCGTATGTTCTACTGCAAAGCCCACGATTTCTCCACTCCTGTACTCTGAAGCTCCTGGAAGAAAGTAAAGCCCAAGTGTACACCATCACTTAGGGCAGGCTTGCAGTGTAAGGGGAGTTCAGGCACAGACAGTGGGAACTCTCCCTACCCTGGGAAACTTGTGTTAGCTTCTCTTTCGATCTTCTGAGTGAATTTTGAGAGGACAGGATTTGATACAAAGGGCAACCCTCGACTAAAGCGGAGGTGATATCACATTCCATAGGGAAGGAACAGACAGTAAGGGGAGCAAAGTGAACCTAATCCAGGGCAGATGTGGCTCAGGCGGTTGAGCACCTGCTTCACACGGGAGGTCCCGGGGTCGGTTCCCAGTGCCTCTTAAAAACAAACAAACAAACAACAAACAAATGAAAAAACCAACTCAGGGAAGCTGATGTGGCTCAGTGGTTGAGCACCGGCTTCCCACATACAAGGTCCCGGGTTCAATCCCCAGCCCTGGTACCTTAAAAATAAAAAACACAACACCTGAAAAGTAAGCCTAATCCCCAGCACATCAAGGACCGTGTCCTCTCAGAACCCGGAGTTTGCAGGCACATCTACACAGCACAACCGGACGATGGGCCGTCGGAGTGCCCTCTGTGATGGCTGACAGGCTAACGGGCTGTGCCGGGGTCTCCAGACATCGGGGTTCGGCAGAGTTGGGGCCTCAAGAAAGTCTCCTAAGTCAAAGGCTTCCTTCAGATTTAGGCAGGTTGGGCTCACGACTCCGGGGTGAAAGTGTATGAACCCCACGTGCCCTTTACTGAAAACAGCAGAGGTGGAGACTGTGCCCGCAAAACAGCCAGTAGCCGGTCTTACTACGAGTGTGACAGCAGCCGTGCCGTTCTGCTACATAAGGATTCTTGAGATAGGATGTTGAGGTTGAGGAAATGATGAGCACACTTAGTCGACTAAGGGAACCAGAGGAGCAGATGTGGCTCAAGCAGCTGGAAACCTGCCTCCCACATGGAAGGTCCCGGGATGAGTTCCCAGTGCCTCCTAAAAAAGATGAGCAGATGCAATGAGCTGATGCACTGAGATGATGCAACGAGCTGATGTAACAAGCTAACGAACAAGCAGACACAATGAGCAGGGAGCAGATGTGGCTCAAGCATTTGGGTACCCGCCTCCCACATGGAAGGTCCTGGGTTCAGTTCCCAGTGCCTCCTAAAGAAGATAAGCAGATGAGTGGACATAATGAGCAGACAATGAGCAGACACAACAAGAAGAGACAATGAGCAGACACAGTGAACACACAACGAGCAGGAAGATGACGGAGCCATCTGGGGGCGGGGAAGAGGGAAACAGGACAAGGGAAAATAGCATGGGGAGTAATCATGTAGGAGACTTGGAAACAGATACATGAAGTGTCCATTGACCTGGTTTTGAATCAATAGTTTTTGCTCATCCAGCTTGAGCCACATCTGCAGTACAGGCCAGTGGTTAAAGGTGTAGACTCTGGAGCCAGACGGCATGGGTTTGAATTCCAGCAGTGCTATTACGAGTTGGATGACCTTGAGTAAATTACTTCACTCCTCCGTGCCTCAGTATATTCATCTGCAAAACAGGTATAATAATGTTTCTACGTCCTCAGGTTGTTGTGAGGATTAAAGGAATTAGTATTTGTAAGCACTTAGAACCATTGCTGACACCTAGTCAGTACTCGGCTGAATGCTCAAGCCTGACCTTGAGCAGAACCCTGGAGCTTCCTGAAACTTGCAGTCTCCTTCTGGTCCTTTCCATCGGCAAAGCCCAGTGGGGAAGAGCTGGCAAAGCAGAGGAGAGGCTTGTGGGGTCCCAGCACCCCAGCGTGGTGAAGGGCGGGTTCGGAGTTGAGAGACATCACAAACCACTGCTGCCTTGCCGCCCTGACGCAGAATCGTGGTGCTCAGACGGAGCTAAGTCGTTTTCGTTTTTACATTTGTGCGCTAAACCTTGCTTGGCGGCCCCCTAAACCTGCGGCTGGCGTGCCTTCAGCGGGGAAGGCTGTCTTCTGTCATACGAGGACCCTCCCCCTCTGGGGACAGGAGAGTGGGGGGAGCGCCCTACCCAGGACAGCGCTGAGAAGCTGGTATTCTGTAAAACTCTTTAAAACGTGTTCTTTAGTTTTTACATGTTTCAAGTTAGCAAAATGAAATTCCTCATTCGTAATTTCCGGCCAATCCGATACATATTAAATTTCAAATGGAAGTCTCAGCCCTTAAAATCTGCTTCCACCAACAGCAGGAACCCTGGCCACAGACTAGAGGAAAGGAACGGCTCTGGCAACGTTGCCTGCCAAGCAGAGGCGCCTATCGCCAGGCTGCCTCTTGGGAACAGAAAGGAAATAAGCCGCTAAGGAGGAAAACATACAAGAAGCAATGCAGGTGGAAGTTGGGGGTGGGCACCTGCTGTTGGGGGGAAAGCCGGGTTTTACATGACAAGATAAGCCTGGCAGAAGTCATCACAAACACGGGGGAGCGTGTGAAGGAAGAAAGCTTGCCATGCACTTAAAAATCAGACTAGTTTATCAACTTACAGCTACGAGAAAGAGGGGGACTCAAGCCCTGCTGTCATTTTGAGCTATTTTTCCAATTCGGCCTTACAGTGGCAATAACAGTACTTCTGTTTCTCTACCCACCTCTCCAAACCTCTATTCTTGTGGAGCTTGACGAGCCCAGAGTTAAAACATTGCTTTCATTGGTGGAGCATCTCAGAGTCACAGGTCGTCAGCTCTGGGCAGCGCCTTGGAGCAAGAGAGATCATAAAGAGCTAGAAAGGAATTCTGCAGCAATAAAAATTTCATAGCTATAAACAAAGGCCTCTGGGGAGATAGAGTTATCTGGAAGTGTCTGAAAACTAAGATTAAGGAAGGAAAGAGACTGCTTGGGATAGTGCAAGGAAATAAATTAAAAAAAAAAAAACACCAATTTTAAATAAAGCAACTGTGAATTAGGCTGAGAATTACATTTTAATGCTGAAGATAGAAATGGGGACTTTATTCATTCTGATGAAATTTTTCACACCACTAAATTACACAGGGCTCGTTCATCCAGCAAACCTGAGCATGTTATAAATCAATTCTGAGTAGATATCACTATTATTCGACATTTGATAGAGATGTGGATTAGGGCAAGTAAGGAAGATGGCACAATTCAGGTGTCAGCAGGTGCCGCTCTGTCAAACAGTGAGCCAAGATCCCGTCTCCATCCCCAGGCACCAACTCCCCAGCTCCAGCACTCGTAGGCGGAGCGCTGCCTGAAGTCCCCAGTGATCCTGAGACCCAGCTTCTTTCAGCTAGAGACCTTGTAGGTTTACCGGGAGGTGGTGCCGAAAATGCAGTCCCCTGCACGCGCCCCCACTTCTTAAATAAACTTTCTTTTTTTTTTTAAAAGACACTTAGAGGGGAAGTGGCTGTGGCTCAATCAGTGGGGCTCCCGTTTACCATATGGGAGGCCCCGGGTTCGGTTCCCGGGGCCTCCTGGTGAGGGCAGGCCCGCCCGCATGGCGTGGTTAGCTGACCCAGAGAGCACAAGCAGCAAGGGGGGGATAAATAAATAAATAAATAAAATCTTTAAAAAAAAAAAAAAAGACACTTAGATTACATAAATGTTACATAAAAAATGTAGGGGGTTCCCATAAGCCCCGCTCCCTCCCCCTCCCACACTTTCCCACGTCGACAACGTCCTTCCTTAGTGAGGTACATTTGTCACAACTGGTGAGCACACATTGGAGCAGGGCCACTGAGCGTGGATTACAGTTTACATTGTAGTGTACACTCTCTCCCCACAATTTTGTAAATTATGGCAAGATACATAATGGCCTGTAGCTGTTGTTGCAATGTCATTCGGGACAATTCCCAAGTCCCCAAAATGCCCCCGTACTACACCTGTTTTTCCCTCTTCCTCCCCTCAGAGCGTCCCGGGGCCACGGCCTCCGCATCAGTGATAAAAGTTCTTCCATTGCTAGAATCACAGTAAGTCTAAAGTAGAATAACAGCGAGTCTGCTCTAGTCCACCGTTCATTCCCCAGTCCTGAGGATCCTGGGAGGGTGATCCCCCTCTGCCCTGACTGAGAGGGCCACCCCTATTTTTCATACTTTTGCATTGGTGTGGTGCCTTTGTTACACCTGATGAGAGTTTGTTATAAATGTACTGTCAGCTATAGTTCGTAGTTTACACTGGCCTTCGCTGTTTGTGTCACACAGTCCTTTGGTTGTCTTTTGTTTTTAACTTTTTATTCTGACAATACATAGACCCCTAAAATTTCCCCTTTGAACCACGTTTGCGTATGTAATTCAGCACTGTTAATTATTTTCACAATGTTGTGTTACCATCAGCTTTACACATTTCCAAAAGCACCTCACACTGATACTCTGCGCCAGCCAGGAATTACCTCCCCACTCCCCACGCCCTCCGCAGCTCCTGGTAAGCTCTGTTCTAGTTTCTGTCTCTCTGAATCTGCTTATTCTGATTATTTCATGTCAGGGAGAGTGTACACTATTTGTGCTTTTGTGCCTGGCTTCTCTCACTCAACGTGATGTCTTCAGGGCTCATGCATGTTGTCACAGGTATCAGAACGTTGTTCCTTTCACAGCTGAATAAGATCCCATCCTACGTATATTCCACACTTTGTCATGCACTCGTCAGCCTATGGACACTTGGGGGGCTTCCGTCTCTTGGCAGCTGTGAACACTGGTGTGTGATAAAGCATTTGTTGACTCCCTCTGGGCTACTCTCTTTCACAAAAGTCACTTCCTTTTAATCTTTAAATGAAAACTTTTTCCATGGCATTGGCAGGACAAGCTGAGAAACAGTGGTGTCCAGCAAACAGCGTGATGAAGCTGAGCCTGAGAAGCTGTGTGAAGTCTAGGGAGGCCCAGGAGGGAAAAGCTGCGTTGGCGTTTGGGGCACAGGGGCAGTGCTGTGAGTAAGCTGATGTCTGACCCCACGGCCTTACTCAGCCACAGTGACTCAGACCTGACATAGCTCACTAGGCACAGGGACCTTAAACACAAAGGCTGCATCACAGAAGATGCATAAGGCACCTGCTGTGCACCAGCAGTTCTGTTTGGAGATGGAAGGAGTTTAAAAGGGCTACAGAAGCAGCACTACGTACCGGTTAGGAGTCGGGGATTTGGAGTCACGGGAACTGGGTTGCAATCCTAAGTAGGCCACTTACAAGCTGTGTGGCCTCAGCTTGTAACTGGGCCTCTCTGAGCCTCAGCCTACTTCCCAGGGTGATTATGAAATTGTGCAAGTAAAATTCATAGTGTTTGACACACAGAAAGTCACCAGCAAATAGTTGCCAATTATATTAAATCTAAATAATTTAATTATTTAAGCCCCAGGAGCTTGCAGGTGGATTTTGACACTCTTCTTTAGAAAGTGAACAGTATTATAACAGAATTTCAAATAGAATGCGATGGGAGATAACTGTTTCTAGCAGGAAAGAGAAGAGAATGGGGAAAGTTTCACAAAGGATGTGAGGACCTGAACTAGTAAGAAAAGTTAATTTCTAAATAGTAGATTATCTTCTAAGTACTCTAAGACTCTACTTTATACTTTTCTACCCGGGATGATAACACAGGAATGCAGAAATTTGCTCTGTGGGACACAATAGAGCTTCTAAAAATAGATCCAAACATACACTAAGGACTGAAAATCTGGCCAATGTGGAACCCTAGTTCAGAGGAGAATGACTATATGGAGCTGGGAAAATCAGCGATCCATTTGTAAGAAAAGAGTCGTTCTCTACCATAAACCATATACAATAATAAATTGTAAATGGTGTTAAATATCTAAATATAAAAAATAAAACAAATTAGAAAATATTTAGAACTATTGTGACCTCCCCGCGGGGCAGTGTTCCCAAGCAGGTCAGAAAACTCGTAGCTTTGGCACACGGTACAGGACGGTGGGAGCGGGAGAAGAGGCCTTAGCGAATGGAGAGCCCCCCAGGGAAAGAGTGGGCCCTGACCACCTGCAGGCCAGCAGCACCGGCCAAGCAGGAACCTTCTGTCAGCTGCACCTCTCTTCCCACCCCGCTGGCAGCCCCAGAGGGCAAGGGGCCGCTAGGCAGGAAAAGAGAGAGAGCCCCCCTTCTCTCTTCCGCTGCCAGTGGCCCCACATAGCTGGCTTCCGACGGAGGAAGAGAGAAGGCTTCAGGCTCCATCGGGGCGAGCGCTTTTATTTTCTGAGACTAGGCAATACCAGACTGAGACTGTGCTCAAGTCTTAACGTGATCGCGGGGCTTTCTAGTTCCTTCCAGCAGCTAGAACAGCCCACATCCCAAGTTCACCCCACACGGTCAGGTTTGAAGGGACGTGGCAGTCCCCGAGGTCTTCCCGTGAGTTCCCGCACGAGTGTCCTGTGCTCAGAACCCGCCACACCCAGAAGACGTCTGCTAGCGAGGACAGGACAGCGAGGAGAAGCCGGGCCGGGGCCGCTGTCCTCCGCGTCCTCTCAAACGACAAGAAAAGGCATTCTGTTGCTGTTTCTTAATTCAAGAAGGCGTGGGTTTACGGAACAGTCATCCAAAACCTGCAGGGTTCCACAGGCCACCTGTTACTACCACCTTGGACTGGCGTGGCACCTTGGTACAGTTTCATAATTGTGCTTTTTTTTTTTGGCACTGGGACCAACGATCAGCAGCTGCCCTAGTAACAAAAGTTAGGCTCCGAAAGCTCTTGATGCCGGTTCCGCACGGAGAGCAAGCAGGCACCCTGCATGCGCCATGCACGGCAGACGCCCTTTCTTATATGATTGTGCTACTGACTTTGGGCCACGGTTTAACCTGGGGTTCACAGCTGCTGCTGTGCAGTTCCATGGATTTTTTTTTTACTTTTTATTCTCATGATTTATATATAGTAAAGGCATTTTAAAAATACACACAAACTGGAAGAACCAAGAGAGAAGGAAAGGAGATAAACCCCATCTTCCGCAAGGGAATTCCTGCCCCTCCTTATGGCGTCGGGGAGGGCTCTGGCCTAAATACTTCTTGACTATTCTCAGCCAGTCCTCTGGCTCCCACCCCCTTCCAGAGTTACCTGGTCTGCCAATTCCTAAGCCTTTGGGGGATTCTGCACTGCAAATGGGTTTCTCCTCAGCTTCCCTTCTGCTGCCTTCAGCTTCAGCTCTTTTATTCTGCTAAGTCAGGTACCACTGCCTGCTCCGTGGCTTCCAAATTTTGTTACTATCTGTGCTTGGTGCTAGGGATAAAATGGTGACCAAGACAGACACGGCTCCTGTCCTCACAGAGTTTATATTCCAGCGAAGGAGACAGAAAAAATAGGCAAATGAATAGGATGATTGCAAAGTGCGATGACTGTTACAGGGAAGCTCCTATAACAGGACATTAAAACTGAAGTGTCAGGGGGATGGATGTGGCTCAAATGGCTGGGCGTCCGTCTGCCATATGGAGGGACCTGGGTTCGATCCCCGGGACCTCCCAGTAAAATAATATATATATATATATATATATAGAAGGCACATGGGCTGCCAGGCTCTGTGTGCCAGTGAGCCGCCAGGCCCCAGGAGCCATGCAGCAAGATGATGATGTACCAGGGGAGAGAAAAGACAAGATGCTCCGAAAGCTCTGAAAACTAGGAACTGAGGTGGCGCAGGTGGCAGAACACCTCTCTCCTACATCGGAGGTCTCCAGGATCGAATCCTGGTGAAGACTGGAGGAGGAGGATGAGAAGAGATGGCAGGAAACAGACACAGAGAATTGCCCAGCGAATGGACACAAAACAGCAAATGGGGAAGGGGGTGGTTAAAATGGATAAAGTAAATAAATAAAGCTTTAAAAAAAAACAAAACTGTAGTGTCAGCCGAGGCTTAGAGACACTGTGGACTTTGCCTTCTGAAAGAGGTGCTAGAGGCTCGCTCTTCCAAGCAGGGTGCTGGAGCATCACATTCACCCTGGAATATTAGACACACGGAATCCCCCTGCCCCGCACCTCCCAATCCTACGAGGTGATTCACATGCATATAAAAGGGAGAAGCACTGTACTAGAACCCTACGAAAAATTTCAAAAGCTTTAACTGAAAACATGTTTTACAACTCTCTTGAACCTTTCACTCACATTGAAAAAAAATCAAGAGAATGGAGAAACAGGGAAATGATTTTTTTTTTTAAGATTTATTTTTTTAATTAATTTATCCCCCCCGCCCCCGCCACTTGTGCTCGCTGTGTCCATTCACTGCGCGTTTTTCTGTGTCTGCTTGTCCCCCTTTGTTGGGTCATCTTGCTGCACTAGCTCTCCTCTCTGCTTGGGCTGTCAGCTCGCCTTTACCAGGAGGCTCCGGAATCGAACCCAGGGCCTCCCATATAGTAGATGGGAGCTCAGCCAGTTGAGCCACAGCCGCTTCCCCAGGGAGAGGATTTTATGGGAAGTATACTTTTTGGAGCATCACTTGCAGAGCTGCTGGTCCCACACCTCACTGGGGAAAAGGTGTGGGCTGTGAACCGTCACCTCAACCTTCACTTACGAGGCACAGCAGCCTGCCAAGCCAGGACACCCGAGGAAGAGGCTGTGAGTCTCGCTGTGAAGGCATCGCTGGAGACAGAAGGGGAGTGGAGGGTTGGGAGGGCTTCCTGGGAGCTGCAGTTGAAGGACGTTCACAGATATGTGGAACAGGGTGCGCCCAGACTAGCTCATGCCCGAAATGTGGAGGACAGCAGTAGGGAAAAGTCTGTGCTGGGTGCAGGGGAGCACCTGGGAGTCCTGTGCTTATTCCCGGGCAGCAGGTCTCTAACTTCCCTGGGCTCATGAATCACCTGGGGGTCTTGTCAAAATGCAGACTGTGATTCAGTATGTCTGGGGTGGGACCTGAGAGTCTGCATTTCTAACAAGCTCCCAGGACCAGGGGAGGCTGATGCTGCTGGGCTGTGGACCATACCGAGTCGCAAGGTCCTGGGAAACTCCTAACCAGTCTTTCCAGGGAGCTGGCTCTCCCCGTCTCGGCCGTGCAAAAATAAACAAACGGTCATCACATACAGCCATGACTCTGATACCTGAGATTTTAGCAATAAGCCTGGTACTACTCCCCAGTTTACGGTGCCCGCATTTCGTCTGTATCACATCAATATTAGATGAAACCGTTTGCACGTGCAGGGTAATTGCTTCTCGTACTTAAAAAATTCATGGATAATGATGTGGAGAACATCACTTTATACGCTTCTCTTGACAAGCGATCTCTCTACTCCAAACTGCAGGCGCATTATCTTATTTTTAGGTAACGTTAGCAGCCACCCCAACTGCAGCTTTCTCGGGAGGTGGGTGTGGGGACTGGGTGACTTGCCCAGGTGAGCACCTCGGGCCTGGCTCTCTGCACCTCGGTTGAGGGTCAACCAAGGCGCCGTGCTCTCCGGCCGTTCAACGTCCACCCGGCCTTGTCCAGCCTTGTCCCTGTAAACAGCCCTCTCGGAAGCGACCAAGTGATTCCAGCAAACCAACCAGCTTCTGCAAAGCTGAAAGGGCTAGTGAAATAAAAAGCCTATGCGGGACCTTTCTTCAGAAATCCTGTGGCATCTAAAGGGTAAAAACGATTGAACTTCCACATTTTACGATTTCATGCCCTCTTATACCACGAACCTCGCCTCGTTCTTTGTTTTTTAAAACATGATTCCTTTTTATGATAGTGAGAAAGTAAATGGACAACATCTTCTCTCCCTTACACTGAGAATAGTAAAGCCTGGGGAATAAATGTTCCTGGATTCAGCCTGTGGACTTGAGATAAGGATTCCAGGGGAGAAGGCTTTTAGTGCAGAACAGAATCTGTTTGCAGCTCTTGTTCAATTAATGTGCAGTCTCGGGTTACCGAGACCAGAGTGTAAACTCAGCTCACACTGAGCTCCTGAAGCTAGGAGGAGTGAGGGGATGTGCTAATTGTCTTTAAAGTCCCCTAAAAAGAGCCGAGGCGCTGCGCTGGGCTGTCTGTGAGCTGCTGACAAGAAATCTAAGAGGAAGCTGGGAACACCACATGCCATGCCCTCCTTACGAGCCAGAAAAGCTGTCAGAATTAAAATTAGCCCTCCTGAGAGCCTGTGGGCGTGGAAGCCACCCGCTAGCTAACAGTACCAGGATGCCACACGACGCCGGCGCTGGAACAGGACAGGATTCTGCGGCCCAGCCCCAAGCCTTCCTGGCGCCTTCGGCCTCTGGCATTAGGATCCTGGACACTTGCAGGTGCCCCTGCCTGGCTATCTGCTTTCACCAGGAGCTCCACCCCAGAGAGGAAGCAGCGGAGAAGGAGAAGAGCAGCTTTGTTTGCAGGGAAGTGGATGAGCTACCGGCAAACCTCCAGGCTTCAGGGAAACTGCCAAGTTTCAGGATTTCCTGTGGTTGCTGACACAGAACGGCAGACAAGAGCCCTCTTGCTATGGATCATCTGTTGCCTCAGCCTAGAGTCTCTTATTTCAGAAAATATCCCTTCCATGCAATTAGGAAATACCTGTCGACACTGAGGAACCAAAGAGCCGAGGAGCAGGTACCATTTTGTTTATACTGCCTTGAAAGTTGACGGTGTCTGCTCCTGGGTGTCACCGCTGTGTGCTTGGTGACTTCCCTGCTGCTTTGCCTGTGCACCGCGTGGGACTGCCCTGCTGGGGCGTCTCAGGCTCGGTGGGCAGGAGGGCAAGCGGGCTGGGGAGGAGTCACTTGAACTCCGGGGGATTTGGATCCTCAGATTAAGCTGAAGTTCTGTGGGAAACCTTGTGCTTTTCTTTCTTCAGAATAGCTAAACTACTCTATCAGAATTAAATTTGGGTTCCTTGATAATTTTCCAATGCCTCAAATACAAATTTCAAAACTATTAATATCTCAAAGAGGAAATATCGAGCCCTAGAAGTACACCTGTCTTCTTGCATGTATTTATGATTATGTTAATACCACTAGGACTTGCAAGACAAAAACCTTGTTGTGGACTGTAACCCACAGATCCTTAATGAGCTGTGAAGATCATTCAGAGTTAACAAGTAAAATTTTTATGGTGAAGGGCAGGGGGTGGAACCCTGCGAGTGTCAGTCCTTCCAGCCAATCAAAACTCAGGATTTCTAGTAGGCCACTCTGACCTGTGGGACATTTAAGGACATTTAAGCATTTCAAAAACGGTTAAAATCTGATCACTTCTCGTTCGAAACCATGCATTCGCTTTACTGCTTGACATCTGAATCATTCTGTCCTCTACACTCTATGGAAGCGCATTTATGAAAACTGCTTTCTGAATTATACCAAATTTTTAGAACACTGATATCTGATCCAGTGAAACCTGGTGGTTCATTTCCAGAGAAGCGTGGTGGGTGGTGAAGAAGGCACGAGCACTGCTCCGACGAAGTAAACTGCGCATGAGGCGGTGACCAGAACTGCAAGGCTGCGAGCGCGATATTCCCAGCGGTCCTCTGTTTGGTCTTTGACGACCCACTTAATCAAACGCTTCTGGGCGCAGAGGCCAGCAGACAGAAAACCCTCCGCTGACAGGCTTCCCAAAAAGCCGGTGCATAATTTGGAAAATGAAAATGATTGCTTTCGTATTAGAGGAAACTGCTTCCATGCTGCGTTTAGTGATTTACACGAGCTGGGAGTTCAGACTGCTCACTAGGGCAGCTAGGAAGGGCGAGTTTAGCTGCCACGTGGGCAAGGTGTCACGGTCACAGGGTTTTCAAGCCTTGTCTTTTTGAGACAAGCACTCGCTTTTTGAGAGGGAAAACCAGAAACCCGTGGTGGTGCTCCCAGCTGTTTTAGCCAAAGGGACAACGGGCAATTGTTCTCAGGCTCCTTCAGGCCCCGCTCATTCTGGGGAGAGAAGCGGATGCATGGAATGAGGAGGGAAGTGGCTGCGAGCATGTGGCCAGAACCGTGGAATGTGGATTTAGTGTTTGTTTTTCCCATTTTCTGAAATGTGGCTATCTTGCTTGTATAAACTTTAACTTTTTATTTTGAAATAATTTCAAGCTTACAGGAAATTTTCAAAAGTAAAGCAAAAACAGTACAGACAATTCCCATATACTCCTACCCAGATACCCAGAATTACCAATTGTTAACATTTCACCACATTTGTTTTATCATTTTATCTATCTACCTACCTACCTACCTACCTACCTACCTACCTATCTTCTAACCATTTGAGAGTAGGTTGCACACATCATGTTCCTTTACCACTTAATAAATTTCCTAACAAGGATATTCACTTACATAACCACATTAAGTACAGTTACCAAGTTCAAGAATTTTAGCATTGATATAAATTATACAGATCATATTCTGATTTTTTTCAGTTGTCTCAATTAATGTCCTTTTGGGCATTTTATACTCCATTATTAGATCGAGTCCAGAATCATGTATTGCATTTAATTGTCATTGTTACTTTAATCTGTCTCTTTTTTAAAAAGTGTGGCTACCTACACACAACATAAAATTTCCCATCTCAACCACCCCCAAGCCTCTAACTCAGTGGCAATCATCACAGTCACACCAACCATTACCAACGTTTTCACATCATCCCAAACAAAGCCCTGCAGCCTTTATGCACTAACTCTCCATTCCCCCATGGCCGTCCCCCCAACCTGCAATCTGCTTTCTGTCTCTAGGGATTTGTACATTCTAGTTATTTTATACGTGGAATGATACAATAGCTTGCCTTTTGTGTCTGGGTTATTTCGCTCAACATGATGTTTTCAAGATTCATCCATATTGTAGCATGTATCAGAACCTCATTCCTTTTTATGGGTGAATAATATCCCACTGAAAGTTTACATTTATGTTTATCTAAGAAGTGTTAGGAAATGCATTCAGCAAGAACATGAGAATTTCACGTGGAAACCTCTGTCTCAGGCTGGGTGGGAGGTTGTGTCACCAGCTCACAACCATTTGGGATGCCCTATAAACAGCCATGCGCATGTGCTGAGGTTGCATTTCCTCTGTAACTTTATGGAGAAATAAAGACAATACATTGCATTCCTTTCTAAAACCAATACAGCTCTGTAGACATAATGTCTCACCAAATTAGAATTAGGGCAGAGGAGTCAATTGTAGCTAACCTTGGAAAGCTTGTGGCGAAGTTATAAAGGAGTTTAATAATGTCTATAATTTTACAACCTGCATTTGTTGTCTCTAATCCTTCCAGTCTCATAAGACAGGTCCTCTTTAAAAGCTGAGGGGAGGGAGATGTGGAGACCTTAAGATATCTGGCACAAGCCACCCAGCTGGTAAGAACTGAAAGAAGATTTGAAATCCTGTCTGCCTGGCTTTAAATTGTATCTATTTTTATCATGCTTAATCCCTGAAAAAGCTAGTGAACTGTTAACCTTTCTCCTGGAAGGTATTTCTAGAACTTCAGATATTCACATACCACGGTCATAAATCTCATCATATGCATTTACTACCTATATGATTAGCTCCTTAATATTTTTTCTATGTTTATATTTAAATCACTTACTTTTTAAACTTAAGTTTACCTAAAAAGAAAATTTCATGTCATTACTGTAAATGAAGAGCCACTGTGACCTGCCATATATAAAAGAGAACTATAAATATACTAAAAGCAAATAATAGTAACATCTAGCGAGGAGCGAGCCTCAACCTACTCCATTTGCCAAGAAGGAAGACTAGCTTTTAGGAGAGGCGTCAGAGCATCCTAGCAGCCAGTTGTGGAATTGTCCTGCGCAAGGTGGAAGGGAATCACAAGGCAGACAATCTTCTCCCCGTAATTCTCCGCTGTGAATGCAGAGCCTGCGTTTGTTCGTCTGTGTACACACCCACGTACCCAGGGCTGCCTCCGTGTGCAGACACGCGGCGCCAATGGCTTCCAGCGCTTTGCTCCTCGGGCGCAGCTGGGAGCCCTGTGCGAGCAGGGGTAAGGGGACCTGCCACTGGGTTGCCCACAGAGCACACCTCCTCCCTTCCTCCCGCACGCCCTCCTCCCTGGTGCAGGTCACTCACTGTGCACGAATCCATTCTTGCCAAAAGCTTCTCCTTGGTGCTCCTGGCGTCACACCAGCTCCAAGGTTTGCCCTGAGCGCTGGTTTGTTCGTGTTTTTGGTAGTTTTTGTTCTTGTTTTCCCGATCATGATGCACTAATCTCGTCCTTTGCTCTCCTAGACCCTTTTGCAGCAGGCATTCCACAAACCCGGAGTCCCTATAGGTAGACGAAGGCCATCACTTAGGTGCAGGTGTGAAGGTGGAGAAGCTGTGACTGTGAAGCATGTTAATAGGATCATTTGAATGATTGTGCTGGTGGTGGCGGCAGCACAGCCTGAGCCCAGATGGTTCTCAGACGAGTCTGGGCTCTTTAGCCAAACACATATGTGAGGCTGCGCAGCTTAATTATTTGATTTTGGTCTGAGGAACCGCCAGGGTCGGGATCAAGCCTGAGCTTGTGGGGAGTGAACGGAGCTTGCAGGCCATGTTCTCCTGGAAACCCAACCACCTGCTCTGTGGCCCAGGCCACCAGGGGCTCGCTGAGCAGGGGTGCAGGGTTCGCTGCGTTTCCGGGTACCATGTGGCCTGGCTTCAGCCCAGGGAGGCCTGGGGGCCCCAGGAGCCACCAGGAGCCACCAGGAGCACAGTTCTTGGTGGGCAGTGGATGCCAACATCAAGGTCTCGGAAAAGACGGTTCCTGAGCTCCTGCGGGCCGGCGGGCTGCTCCCCTTGGAGAACTCCTCCATTCCCACGGCTCCAAATAGCCAACACCTTGCTAACAGCTCCCGGCTCAAACCTCTCTTTGCTCTTCAGCCTTGCACGTGCAGCTGCCTACTTGAGCTTCCATCTGAATTTCTTGCAGACTGCATGGGGACCCCCGGGCCCCATCCCCAAACCTGCTTCTCCCCACGTGTCCCCATCAGTCAACCAGAAACCTGGGGGTCACCTTGACAGCCCCTTCCTCTACCTCCCTTGCCCTTCCACATCATTTAGTGAGTGAGCCTCGTCAATTCCACTTCTGAATAGTTACTGAACCCTCCATCTTCACCCTGCCAGCACTGTTACACGACCTGTCTCTCAGACTATGGCAGCAGCGTTCTAATTTGTCTCCTCACCTTCACTCTTGCTACCCTAAAAATCCACGTTCCTCATAGCAGTCAGAATTTTCTTCTTTAAATGAAAATCTTATTTCACCCCAGTGCAGGGAGCATGTGCCGAGCATAAATCTGGCACATAGCAGGAGATGAGTTTATGTATTGAATGAAGGAAGGACTTCCTTAATTATTAGAGATGCTGCGAGGACTGGGATGCTCAGAGGGTGGAGATGCCATATGCAGGGGAGCATAAAAAGATGGTGGAAACAGGCTTGTTACCCTGAGCAGAGGTTGGTGAGAACTAGGGAAATTGTGCAGAGTAAGTTATTTCATGGATATGGAACCATTGTCAGAAACGAAGAGATTCACCCAGGTCATACTGACATTTCTGTCAGAGCTGAGAGGAAAACTTGGCTCCTTTGGCTCAGTTCAGTGTTCTTTACCAGATGTATTGTGAAGCCCTCTAGAGACATAGAAAGAGCGACATGACCACCAAGCAAAGAGGAAAGACTCCCACAGCTGGGCCCAGGGGCTAGGGGCGCCTGGGGTCAGCTTGTCAGTAACAGTCTCATTGGTAGACTGGAAGGAGAGCCGGCCCCCTAAGCCGCCATCACTGCCCGGGGCTCCTTCAGCAGCCTCAGCAGCCTGACTCTCCTCTCCTGTGGATCCTTCCCAGGGAAGAACAGATGAGGGCGTGATAGGGGATGGCTAACTTAATAGACAGGAATTGGGATGATGTCTACTGATAGTGCCTGGCTCTTCTGGATACAAAGTCTTCTTTCTGAACGAGAAATATCATATAAGAGCTGACCTGACAATACTTGCCTATTTAACAGTGAAGCTACTTAAAATGAGGGGAGTGGCTTTTGGAACCAGGAAGAATGAACAGTAGCTATATTTTAATTAAGGATTAGAACCAATTTTGTTTTGGGCGCTGTTCTAATAACTTTTTCTTCACTGGCTTAAGAGAATGTTTCTAGTGGAACAGGATCCCTGGGTTTTTATTTTTTGTTTTATGTCTTAATGAATGCTAACTTCAAAGCTGGGTTGTTGAATAACTATTTAAATTTAATTTGAACTTTAGAAACTTAGTTATTCATTTCATCTCTTATATCTGCTGCAAATAACAATACAAAAATTAAGGACTCCCCTCCCCGCCCCCCAAAAAAAATCTATGTTCAAATTTGGAATGGTACAAAGGTCTGCCTTCCTTAAGTAAAATAGACATTTTGATACAGCTGGTTTTAAGAAGGGCTGAGTGTGTTTAACTCTTTAATGTAAGTTGGTTACATATTGAGAATTACCAATTACCAAATTTACCTGTTCTAAAAGTCTTTTTTTTTTTAATGTTGTGGAATTGAGGGAAGATGGCAGGTAGGAAGCTCCAGCAACCTGCCCCTCCACAAGAACAACTATTTAAATGGGCAGGAGCTGTCTGAATCATTGAGAAACTCGAGTCCATAGAATACTGACAGCCTCCAGGGAAGAGTGAGGACTGTAACAGGAAAGCAACGTGTTATGAAATAGAGAATAAAGGTAGTCCCAGTTAGACTAAGTGCCGATTCCTCATCAGAAACCACGAGGCAAGAAGGCAGTGGGTTGAAGCACTTAAAGTGCTGAAAGAAAACAATTGCCAACCAAGAATTTTATATCCATTGAGACTTTCTTTCAAAAATGAGGGAAAGACTAAGACATTCCCAGACAATCAAAAGCTGAGGGAGTCATCAGCACTACACCTTTGTGACAAACAAGCCAAAGGCAGTTTTTCAGACTGAGAGGAAAGGACGCTGGGCAGTGGTTCAAAGTGGCATAAAGAAATAAAGACCTCCAGTAAGGGTAAATTTTTGGGGAATTATAAATGCTACTACTATTGTATTTTTGGTGTGTAACTCTACTTCTTACTTCCTTCAGGTGCTAAGATGCAAATGCATAAAAAGTAATTATAAATCTATGGTTTTGGACATACAACATACAAAGATATAGTTTGTAACAAGTACAAAAAAAAGGTGCAGAGAAAGAGAGGTATAGGAACAGTGTGTATGTATGCTATTGAAGTCAAATTGGTACCAAATCAAATATGATTGTTATACATTAAGAATATTAAAATTTAATCTCATAGTAACCACAAGGAAAATATATGAAAAATATATACAGATAGAAATGAGAAGAAACTCAAATGATACAATATGAGAAATCAAATAAATATGAAAGTAGGCATTAATGGAAGAATTGAAGGACAACAATGTGTAAGACAAAGACTAAATAGCAAAATGACAGAAGGTCTACACTATCAGTAATGACTTTAAATGTAAATGGATTGAACGCTCTAGTCAAAAAGCAGAGCTTGGTAGAATGGAAAAAAAAAAAAAGCATGATCCAGTTATATGCTATCAACAAGAGACTCACCTTAAAATTCAAAGACATAAGCAAGTTGAAAGTGAAAGAATGGGAAAATATGCCATGGAAGTAGTAACCAAAAGAGAGTGGGGGGGGCGGATGTGGCTCAAATGGTTGGGCGTCCATCTGCCATATGGAGGGACCTGGGTTCGATCCCCGGGACCTCCCGGTAAAATAAATAAATAAATAAACAAACAAACAAACATAGAAGGCACATGGGCTGCCAGGCTCTGTGTACAGATAAAAAAAAAAAGAGAGTGGGGTTAACTGTACTAACACGAGATAAAATAGACTTCGAGTAAAAAACATTTACGAAGGACAAAGAAGGTCTTTATATACTGATAAAGGGGTTAATTCAACAGAAGACATAACAATTCTAAATATATATGTAGGGAGGCGGCTGTGGCTCAATCAGTGGGGCTCCCGTTTGCCATGTAGGGGGCCCCGGGTTCGGTTCCTGGGGCCTCCTGGTGGGGGCGGGCCCGCCCGCATGGCGTGGTTGGCTGACCCGGCGGGCACAGGCAGCAAGGGGGGGATAAATGAATAAATAAATAAAAATCTTTAAAAAAATAAAAATAAAAATAAATAAATAAATATATATGTACCTAATGGTAGAGCCCCAAATATATGAAGCAAATCCTGACAGATTTTAAGGGAGAAATTGACAGTTCTACATTAATAGTAGGAGTCTTCAATATACCACTTTCAATAATGGATAGAACATCTAGACAGAAGATCAGTAAGGAAATAGAAGATTTAAATAATATTCTAAACCAACTAGACCAAACAAATATATAGAACATTTTACCCAACAACAACAGATTACATGGTCTTCTCAAGTGCACATGGATCATTCTCCAGGATAGATCATATCTTAGGTCATAAAATGAGTCCCAATAAATTTTAAAAATTGGAGTCACACAACATATCTTCAAACACAATGAAAGGAAGCTAGAAATCAATGACAGAGGGAGAAATGAAAAATTCATTATGTGTAAATTAAACAAGATACTCTTAAACAACCAGTGGTTTAAACAGGATATCACAAAATAACTTGGGAAATATCTTGAGGCTAATGAAAATGAAAAGAAATCTATAAAAACTCATGGGATGCAGCAAAGGCAGTGCTGAGAGGGAAATTTAGAGCTCTAAATACCTACATTAAAAAAAAGGAAGATTTAAAATCATAGCCCTAACTGCCAAACTGGAAAAAGTAGAAAAAGAAGAGCAAACTAACCCTAAAGCAAGCCGAAGAAAGGAAATAACAAAGGTTAGAGCAGAGATAGATGAAATAGAGAATAAAGCAATAGAAAGAATTAACAATACCAAAAGTTGGTTCTTTGAAAAGATCAACAGAATTGACAAGTTTTCACCTAGAATGATGAAGGAAAAAAGAGAGAGAGAGGACACAACTAAACTCAGAAATGAAAAGGGGGACATTACTACTGATCCCACAGAAGTAAAGGACCACAAGAGAATACCATGAACAACTATACACTAACAAATTCGATAACCTAGATGAAATAGAAATTTCCTAGAAACACACAAACTACCTATACTGAATGAAGAAGAAATAGATCTCAACAAACCAATAACCAGTAAAGAGATTGAATCAGTAATCAAAAATCACCCAACAAAGAAAAGCCCAGGACCAGGTGGCTTCACAGGGGAATTCTACCAAGCATTCCAAGGAGAATTAACACATTCCTGCTGTGGTTCCAGATACTTGAGGGAGCTCTCCCTAATTCATTCTATGAGGTCAACATCATCCTCATACCAAATCCAAATGAAGATACTGCAGAAAAGAAAATTACAGACCAATTTCTCTTATGAATATAGATGCAAAGATTCTGAACAAAATACTAGCAACCCAAATACAACAGCAAATTAAAAGAATTATACACCACGATTAAGTGGGATTTATCCCAGGCAAGGGTGGTTCAAGATAAGAAAATCAGTTAATGTATTTCACCACATTAACAGAATGAAAGAAAAAAACACATGAGCCTCTCCATTGATGAGGAAAAGACATATGACAAAATCCTGCACCCCTTATTGATAAAAACACTTAGAAAACTAGGAACAGAAGGGGAGCTGATGTATCTCAGTGGTTGGATGCTGGCTTCCCACATACAAGGTCCAGGGTTCAATCCCCTGCCCT